>QEOT01008984.1:391317-409212 GCA_003123785.1 Pterocarya stenoptera | reverse complement strand
AAAAAAAAAGCTCGTTCGTGAAAGCAGATACCCGCTCGATTAGTAAATGACACATACCCGACAAAACTCGACTCGACTCGGTTAAGGCTCGTTAAGGCTCGCTCATTTATGCTCGAATCGACTCGTTAGCTCGACTCGATTAAAACTCATTCATATATTGATAAATATATACATACATCTATGTATATATACATATATATGTATTAGCTAATAATATAAGCATACCATTTTTATAATTAAATATATAATATGTAATCTAATTACTTATGTCTATATAGTGAATATACTTTATAGGTATATTTTATAATTTGTATAATAATTAGTCGATAAAATTTAATAATGTTATATACTAGTACGTGGAAACCATATATGAAATAGATATATGCTATCATATTAAGTGTATATATTAATAATATATGTAGGCTAATATATTGTTATTTTGGATAAATATCAACTAGTTAGATATTTTAATTATTTACAAATTTTTTAAGATTTTATAATTTAATAAAGGTATACTTGTTAGTTGTATAAATTCAATATTAGATCTTTTATTTTATTTATTTTATTTTATTAATTATTAAATCTTATTAAAAAAAAAAAAAAAAATTCGAGCTCGGCTCGACTCGACTCAAACTCGTTTGTGAGACGAGCTCGAGTTAAGAGTTTATCTTATCGAGTCGAGCTCGAACAGAGAACAAAAAAAAAAATCTCGAGCTCGAGTATTTTGAGTCGAGCCGAGCTCGGCAAGCCAAAGCTCGGCTCGGCTCGGCTCGATTACAGCCCTAGGCGGACCTATGAAGGGGTAGGGTGGTCATGGCTCCCAAAGTTAAAATATATATATATATATTAATTTTTTATAATTTAATAGGATTATATTAATCTAATTTTGTGTTGACCTCCTCTAAAAAATTATCTTGGCTCCCTCTACAAAATTATTTTGATGTTATAGATTATTTTGACTAAGAAATAGAATAAAAAATATTTTATTATAGTCTTAATTCTGTTCGGCATCTCCTATAACAAATTCTTGATTCCACCACTAGATATAAAGGAGGTAAGATGTGCCATAAACTAAAGAATGAAGGATAGGATAAAAGGAAGGGAACGAATGGTCCACAATAATTTTTTAAGTTATTCAACTAATTTGGTGGAAAATAAGGATTTTGTTTTTTCCTTCCTTTGTATTGATTATCATTGACTCTACTTCTACAGTGATTTTCCAATAAGTCAAGTCTGTACAAATAACTTGCCTTCTTCTAAACGTAAACTACCGAAAAGACAACGGATATGGACCGGAGTAGTGACACTTGAATCAGATTGATAGATGTGAAATTTAATGCAATAGTTCAGAGTAATGATAGTTGCAATTGTGATTGTGTAAGTATCGTATAAGTATTTTAAAAAAATAAATAAATATGAGATTTATATAAAAAAAATTAATTTTTAATAGTAAATTTCACTTTTTTTTTAAACGACTGTACGGTACTTGCACACTTGACATAGCGGAAGACGGATGAAAATAAAATAACGAGAAGAGCTGTGTCTTCTTGAACAAAATTGAAAACAGTTTATTGAAAGAATTCGAAGCTTTTAACTCTATTGATTTAAATAAAATAATTGCACTTCATCACCGTCTTCTTCACCTAATTTTACCAAGTTTTCATATATAGTTTACACCATTAGTAGTTTACCACCCAATTGATAAGATGATCAATTGGTCGGGAAGAAGTTACAATGCAATCCAATCTATTTAGAGATAGCATTACTAATTAATTTGGTCAATTGGTCTCGTTTGTTTTCACAACTTCTTTTAACTTATTTCATCTCATTTAATCATTATAATTTTTTTAAATTTTCACACAAAATAAAATAAATAATTTAACTTTTTTAAATCTCAAAAGAAAAATAATATTAAAAAAAATATAATCTAATAATATTTTATTTAACTTTTAACTTTAATTTTAACTCATCTTATCTTATCTCATTTACGAAAACAAATGAAGCAAAATCTTATTTTATAGTATGTACAATATTGTCAATAACTACTTTGATATGAAAGTATGAGAAAAAGTACTTAATTAATTTACAATGCATTAATGCATATCATATCATAGCT
Source organism: Pterocarya stenoptera (assembly GCA_003123785.1). NCBI lineage: Eukaryota > Viridiplantae > Streptophyta > Magnoliopsida > Fagales > Juglandaceae > Pterocarya > Pterocarya stenoptera. The sequence goes on along the minus strand of QEOT01008984.1, from coordinate 407,096 downwards.
ACTAGGTTGAGCAAAGTGATCCCACAAAAAAACAAAACAAAAAACAAAAAAATAAAAAGGTTGAGCAAAGTGATTAGGTTGGAATGATGCATGCATGCTGGAAATTAGCTAGAGAGACGACAACCCTCATGAGATATTATAATAGCTTCTACCATTTTCATATATAGAATCTTTCCTCAAATATGGTGTGTGTGTATATATATATATATATGTGAGTGTGTGTCATCATGTGTCTGTACCTTCTACTTGAGTCCCTTCAAATTTGGCCAACCTTGGAGAAGTACTTCCGTTGTTCAATTTTACTACCATGTTTGAACAGCCACTATCTCCCTAACATTCTCAATCAAAACTTTTGGAGTTTATATGGGAAATATGTATCAGTGTTTACATATTCTCATATTGGATAGTACTACGTACCATTTAATGGTTCATCTCTAAAACAGAATTAACTTTTTATTTGTCTCTTTTGTTTAAAATGAACTATTTTTAATTTGTATTTGTACTTTTTAATTTACTTTTGAATAATATTCTTTTATATTTATTCCAAAGTACTAATTATTTACAAGTATTTTTCAAAGGGCCATGTAATTTTAAATCTAAGCTGCAAGCTAGCCACTTTTTATATTCTATAATTAATAAATGGTAGATCATGATCTTGATTGATGAGCTTGAAGAGATAAATAAATTAAAGAAAATAATATAGAAAGTTACAAAAATCATGATAAAATGACTACAACTTAAAAATCAAGACTGCAATTATATAGTTCAAAAGTTAAAATTCAAAGAAATTAAAAACTAAACTTAAAGAGTGAAAACTATTATTATTAATAAACTAAATTCTTTACAAATAACTAATTAAAATATAACAATTAATGTAGTTCTTTTTTTTTGCTAAGAAAAAAGTGTTTGAAGTCAAAATTTCCAAAATTTATAAGACGTAGAATGATACGGTAGGGGAATTAAATGGATGTCTATATGAGTGAACAGCATGAAAACGACACCAATTATATGAATGTGTCCCATTGTTTTTTTTTTTCCAATATTATTAATTGACTTGGTGATCGAATTCGATTAAATTCAAAGAACTTGGCGTGGAAATTGGACTATCAATCTAAACCCTTTTGAGACGCTGCATTAACTTCTCTGATCCTAAAACTATAGGTGTATATTTAAACCGGTAAACCGACCCGAACTGGACCGGTTTTGAAAGGGTCCGGTCCGGAACCGGTTTCTAAAATCCGTAAACCGGCTGGAACCGGACTGGTTCCGGTTTTAGGATTTTTCGAACCGGACCAGTTGATAAATATATATATAAATTAATATTTTATATATAAGTTTTATTAAAAATTAAAATTATACAAAATATTTTTTATATATTAATATATATAAGTTTTATATATAATGTATAATTAATAAATTATATAATTATTAATATAATTATATATAAGATAATATTATTAAAAAGTAAAAGTTTAATCTTAAAAATGAAAATTTAATCAATTATAACATAAAATATTAATCTTAATTCTTTAATATGAACATTTGTAATATACTAGACTATATAAATTTATAATAGGCACTAGGCAGCAAGTTTCCACCTTTCCTGGCCCCTGGATATATCGTCACTATTCGTCAGAAACTATTAGTATATAAAGCATATTTTTGAAAGCAGTTTATAGTAAATCAGATTTTTTTTTTAGTAAAACAGATTTTTTAGTAAAGTAGTTTTTAGTAAAGATGAAGCAGATTGTTTTTAATAAAACAGATTTTTTAATAAAAGTATAACAGATTTTTGTAAAGCAGTTTTTTTTTTTAAACAAATTTTTAATGACAACATATCAAATTTACATTTTAAAAAAATCGAAAAACCGGACTGGATCGGACCGGAAACCGGAAGTACCAGTTTATGAGGTTAACCGGGGCGTAATCGGTTTTGAAAAATACAAAACCGATCATACCGATTCGGTCCAAGATTTTGTCAAAAACTGGACCGGACCGGACCAGTTACACACCTACCTAAAACTACTAGTTCACAAATTTTTTAGAATCTCAATCCTACAAATTAATTCTCTTTTATATATTTTTATTTATTTATTTTTAAAAGTCTACATAAGAAGTTCTACCACATGCATGCGACGATGGATGACATGAAAGGTATCTATTTTTCTGAGCAAAAAAAAAAAAAAAAAAAATCCAAACAGAATTGAAAAACTAGATTATATGCCATCAGGTCATCAGGATCTTGGCTTCTACTTCCTACTATTGATTGTCCTTCAAGAATGGTTCCACAATAGTTTTCAAGCAAAGTGATATTTTCAAATGAGTGCCGCCTGAGTAGCACCGCTCCAAGTGACCGCTAGGCTAAATTCACATTTTCATATTTTTTCAATTTTTTTTTTCATATTTTTTTATCATTTTAAAAAATTTTAAAAAAAATATAAAAAAATATCAATACATTAATAGTTACTTCCTTAACTATTAAATAAAAAATAATAATTAAAATAAATAAGGTGTCAAAATGAGATATCAAATTTAAGTGTCAAAGTAGGATTTTCCTTTTCAAATAATTTGAATTATGCTAAACGTAAACTTGGTCAATATTTTAGTTCCCTGTGCATCATGTAGCTTTAATACTATTAGTACCCTTATTACAAAAAGGAAAACAGAAAAAATAAGAAAAAAAAAAAAAAGTTCGGCCATTTGTGATAGCATCTAGGAGAGAGACACGCAAAGCTACAACATTATAAAATATAAATAAATAAATAATTTTGTGTACTATTTCTTCATCAAGACGGAAATTACCAACTACTACTTTTATTATGTTCATGGGAAAATCTATCCACGCACAGACGTACATACATAAAACTAGTATAAAAATAGATAGACTAAAATAATCAGCTTTGGGTTAAAAACGTTCAAATGTTTAAATATTACGTTCGAACGGTTATGGATCTAGGGTTAAAAATGTTCGAATGTTTAAATATTACGTTCGAACGGTTCTGGACGTATAAGTTACCTCGACTAGTTCCACCTCCACGGCGCCGTCCCCACCGTTTGAAAAGGAGCTCACACGTTTGAACGCCGTCCGTACGCTGCCGTCTACTACCGTAATCATTGTCTACGTCATCCTCTCCTCCCCACAAGTCAAGGTATGTAATTTATATTTTATTTTACCGATTATTTTTTTAGTTTTTTTCCCTTTTTTTAGAAAAATTGTATTTTTTCATTAAATCCACCGTAGAACACCACAAATCCATCGTAGGATGTTTAGAAATTAAGAATATTATGTATTTTGTTGAAGAAACGCACGGAAACGATGTGTTTTTAAGCGTTTTGATGTCCACTGAGTTGATTCAGTCATGAATGAGTCAGATCTGTTTTCCGTTCGAACGCTTATATAATGCGTTCGAACGACGTTTCCATAACCGTTTGAACACTTTTTAACCGTTCGATTGGTTTGCAGATTTCCGTTCGACCACTTTTTAAATAGTTCAACGTAAATCTTTAATTTTTATTATATTGTTATTAAATTATTTTTATCCCAAAGTTTCCAAAGCTTGGCAGAATATTATCCCACAGAATCGGGGACAGTTGTATCAGTGGAGATTTCCTTAACAGTGTTGAAGATTGTTGCAGGTGCAAATTGTCAAAAATCATCCGCAATTTTATGATACATGCAAGTTTATTTTAGGTCGCATTTTCATTTAATTTTTTCAAACTACTCAATTTTATGATACATGTTTATCAAACATTATCGATCCTTCCTTACTTTTGGTTGGCCAAAATGTGTATTTTTCCTTCAAAAAGGATCCCCACAATATTTTTCAAGTAAAGTTTTTCAACTAATTCGGTGGACCAAAAGGATTTTTTTTTTTTTTTTTTACTATTGATTGTCATTCGAGAAGGTGTCCCACCATAAATTTCCTAATAAGTCGAGTCTTTACAAATAATTTTGGTTCCCTTTGCCTGTAGATAGATAGGTTTGAAATTGAATGCAATACTTGCAACTACTGCCAAGCCAATATATATTAAAAGGCATAAAATATACCAAGCCCAATATATACTTTCCTCGATTTTATTTTCTAAGATTACGGGATCCCGTCACTAATTTATCCGTTAGTTTACATGTCTAATAATGTTAGGACCCTTATCAACTACTGGAAGCTAAATGATGCCCCCACACGTTTTCACACCACAGTTTCATCATTATCATGGGAAAATCTAGACGTACATAGATAAACTAGTATAAAATGAATCGAGTTGTTTTCTTTGGGATAACAAAACCAAGAGTTGCATTAAGATAGAGATCATCAAACAATGAGAGGTGGTTTAATTGTTAGCCATATCATGTATTAAGTACCTATAGGTCCTAGGAGCTCATCCCCCACACGGTTTCAAACTACTTTATTTATGTTCCTGGGAAAATCTATCTCAACCTACATTCATGAAACTATTACTATAAATATAAATCGATTAGTTCTCTTTGGGATATCAAAACCAAGAGTACTTGCATTAAGATACAATATCTCTTGTCAGTGTTCCAAATAGAGAGTAAAACAATGAGAGCTTCTTATCTCCAATATCTGCTTCTACTTGGCCTCTTATCTTGTAATGCAACAAAACTTGGATTCAGTTTTGATTTGCGTGATTCTAAAGGTAGATGCATAGAGGAAGAACGACAAGCACTCCTCCAATTCAAACAACACCTTGTTGATCCTTTCAATTGGCTGTCTTCTTGGAACAGTGATCATGAGGATTGTTGTAACTGGGAAGGAATTAAATGCAGCAACCGAACAGGTCATGTTGTTACGCTTGATCTCCGGGCACATAGGGCTGCTAAACCACTGCCTAAATATGTAGAAGGTGAGATAAGCTCTTCTTTGCTTGGATTGCAATATTTGACATACCTCGACTTAAGTTCCAATCGATTTTCCGGAAGAGCCTTCCCAAATTTTGTTTTCTCACTCACTAAATTACAATATCTCGATCTTTCATTTACTCGTATAGTCGGAACCATTCCACAACAAATAGGAAATCTCTCAGGATTAATTTATCTTGATCTCAGCTGGAATTTTGATCTGATTGAGGCACATAATCTTGATTGGTTAATTCATCTTTCATCTTTGACACACTTGGGCATGGATACGGTCAACCTCAGCCAGGTACTCAATTGGCCCAATAAGGTTATGATGCTCCCTTCTTTGATATACTTGAGTCTAAGTGATTGCAGTCTCTCCACAATGACTCCTCAGTTGCTTTCCAATGCTAATTCATCATCTCAACTTCTATTGCTAGATCTCTCCAGCAATCATCTCAATTGCTCCATAATTCATTGGTTGTTCAACTCCACTACAAGCCTTGTTGATCTTAGCCTCTTTGGTAATTTGTTACAATGCTCCATTCCTGAAGCTTTTGGTGGCATAAATTCTCTTCAGAGACTAGACCTCGGGGCAAATCAACTTGTTGGTGGCATTCCAAAATCTTTTGGGAATTTATGTGCCTTAAGTTCATTGTCTCTTTCGGAAAACAATCTCAGTGGAAGTCTTTACGAATTGATGAGTAATATGTCAAGTTGCTTGGTGGACTCCTTGCAGTATTTTTATATAAGCTCAAATAGATTCACGGGGCCATTGCCAGAGAGTATAGGTAACTTCACCAATCTTAAGGCTTTAGGATTTAGTGCGAATAATTTCACAGGGCCATTGCCTGAGAGTTATGGTAAATTCTCCAATCTTGAGTCTTTAGAATTAGGTGGGAATAATTTCAGAGGGCCATTGCCTGAGAGTTATGGTAACTTATCCAATCTAGAGGTGTTGCATGTTGCTGGGAATTCCCTCACGGGGGTGATCTCTGAAGCCCATTTTTCAAATCTCTTCAAACTGAAAGGTTTATATTTAGGATTGAACCCTTTGATTTTGAAGTTCAGCGACGATTGGGTTCCACCATTCCAACTGGTTGCTATTTCTTTGAGCTCTTGCAGATTGGGATTAGCTTTCCCAAAGTGGCTTCAAAGTCAAAAGAATTATGCTATACTTGAGATTTCTAATGCTGGAATTTCTGACATTATCCCTGCTTGGTTTTGGGACTTCCCTGTCAAGTTAATCAATTTAGATATGTCTAACAACCAGTTGCATGGGAACTTGCCAGACTTGTCATCATCCAGACTTGGTTATTTTGCTGTTATAGATTTAAGCTCCAACCAATTTAACGGCTCAATTCCAAGTTTTCCATCGAATGTGGCATCACTTCGCCTATCAAATAATAGTTTTTCGGGTAACATTTCCTTTATATGTGAATTCACTTATCAACCCTTGTTCCTTCTAGACCTATCAAACAATAAACTATCGGGAGAGCTTCCAGATTGCTGGATGCATGTGCATGCTTTAATGGCTCTTAATCTGGCCAACAACAATTTCTGTGGGAAAATATCACACTCAATGGGCTCCCTAGTCTCTCTTGAATTTTTACATTTGAGCAACAATAATTTTGTCGGAAACCTACCATTGTCCCTTCAGAATTGCAGTTACTTGACAACCATTGACGTGGGTGAAAATAAATTATCGGGAATGGTACCTTCATGGATAGGCGATAGTTTGCCTCGGTTGGTTATTCTTAGCCTACGATCAAATGGATTTTACGGAAGTTTTCCTTTAAGCCTATGTCACCTTTCAAAAATTCAACTCTTGGACCTTTCTTTAAACAAGATCGGGGGAACTATTCCACAGTGCATAAAAAATTTGACATCAATGTCTCAGAAACAGAGCACAAGTCACGCTTATATTGCTTCTTTCCAGAAAGCTTATGTAGACCATGCACCATTTGTATGGAAAGGAAGGATGTCTGTGTTCGAGAGTTCATTGAGACTTGTAAAGATTATTGATCTTTCAAGTAATAAATTACATGGAGAAGTTCCCGAAGGATTTACGAGTCTCACAGAGTTAATTTCCTTGAATTTATCAAGAAACAACTTCACTGGATCAATAACATGGAAGATAGGTCTACTTCAAAATTTACAATCTCTTGATTTATCTAGAAATAAACTTCGTGGTGAAATCCCAACGAGCATTTCCGACATAAGTTTTCTTAGTTATTTGGACTTGTCCAATAACAATTTATCTGGCAAAATTCCAAGAGGAACTCAACTTCAGAGCCTCAGTGCTTCTGCCTTCATGGGGAATCCTGAATTATGTGGTTCTCCACTTCCAAACAAGTGTCCGGAAGATCTTTATCCAGTTTACAATGACACTAGAACCCGCAGGAATGTCAACATTCAGGCAAATGATGATGATGGGCTTATAACTCGAGGATTTTATGTCGCCGCAGCCATTGGGTTTATTGTAGGATTTTGGGGAGTATGTTGCTCTTTATTGCTCAACCTACGGTACATAACGATGCGTCTCACTTCCAATGCTCGGATGATGTTGAGATAAGCTCTACATGGCAGCAATTCTATGTATACTCATGTTACAAGGCTGGGTTTCAAACTTTATGGTAAGAGTCCTCTCCCTATAATTAATATTCATATAATAATAATCTACCTTCCTTTTTCTAGGCTTGTTTCGTGGTTATTTAGGCTTGTTTAGAGTTTTTATGTTATTCTTATCTAGGCCTGTTTAGACTTGCTCTTATTAATAGGCTTGTTTAGATTTGTCCTTTCTTTATTTTTTGGTTTTGGTTTTTTTATGGTTTTGTATTTGAGAGGGTTTTATTTTCCTTATTTATTATCTCTCAAATGCTTGGTTTGTAACCGCAGTATTCCTCCGCCATAAGTGAGGGCATATCAATAAATTTGGGACAGGGCCACGAGACGAGTGGCTACCAGCTCTTTATAACCAAAAAAAAAAAAATTCATACATTATGAACATATATATAGATATGTGCATTAGCATGAATATAACGAGTCATCTTATGCTTGCATCAATTTAAGTATATGTTACAAACTTATTCTCTTAAGAGTCTTCCTTTGGTTGGTCATGATTTCTCCCTCTGGAAAGTATTACACTAAATTAAGTAGAAAGTATTTTCATTGTCCAATATTAATTCCATGTCCAAACAGCAATTAGTACTAATTACTGTCATTCACATTCACAGCTTTTGGAGTTTAGATGGGATTTAATACTATTAATGTCTTTGCCTTTTATTTTGTTGAATTTGGATTTAGTGAATTATCTTCCGGTACAAATACTATTAATGTATTTCTCCCCTGAAACTAATCTTAATTTACTTCAAATTTTTCGTTAACCAAATCTATTTGTTGTTCTTTTACCAGCAGGAGATCATCATGCTTCATGCATCGTTTCAATAAACTAGCCAGTTGAACTTTACTGGATTAATTAGTTGTACTTCTTAATTCTGATTCAATATATATTGGATCGAAAGAATTAGCTTTTATCCCTAAAGAATGAAGATGATTAATGTTGTATGTTATATTCATTACAAATTTCAAATGAGGGTTCTCAATGAACTTTAGTTCCACTGCCTATGCTGCTGAACATGACCAGATCACTTTTAAAATTACTATATCTGATCCATATCTCAATGTTACATGTTCACCACGGGAAAATTACTTTTACAGATAACAAGAGCCCAATCATTCAAACTAGAAAAGTATTGCCTTTTAATAGAGCTCAGTGAAGGAAAAACGCATTTAATTATTATCATTGCCATTTAGCATCCTACATACATGCACCCAAGAAACTGATACATCAAAATGGTTTTGGAAACTCCCAAAATCCTTAAAGATGCAAATTGCAATATTGCTTATCGATCTACTAGCAATATGGTCATCGGCCTCAAATGTCAGATATAGGATCAATAAATCCAATAATACGAGGACGATTGACGTGAAAAGTAGCATTTTTTTTCAAGACAAAAGTAACGATCGAGTAATTATATATATGTTTACAACTCTTTTATACTTTGAGATCAATCATATAAAACTAGAATATATATTCAAATCAAGAAAACCAATTTTTAATGTGGTGATCACACTCTCTCATTGATTGGTTATAAAATAGCTGTAAAAATAATTGAGCGCATTTCATAGTTTTCCCTTGACAATTCCTTTATCTTGATGAAAACGTTTAGAGCTTGATTGCATTAATGGTGCTTAACTAAGGGTGCAAATTGTCAAAATCATCAACAATTTTATGATAGATGATTATTTAAAGTCTCATTTTCTTTTATTTTTTCCAAACTGCTCAATTTTATGATACATGTTTATCAAACATTATCCTTTCTTTCTTTTGGTTGGCCAAAATGTGCATTTGTCCTTCCATTGATCGTCTTTCAAGAAGGTCCCCCACAATAATTTTCAAGTAAAGTTTTTCAACTAATTCGGTGGATCAAAAGGGTTGTTTTTTTTTTTTTTTTTTGATTATTTTGATTATTATTATTATTATTTTTCTATTGATTGTCATCCAAGAAGGTGTCCCACAAGGATTTCCTAATAAGTCAAATCTTTACAAGTCGCTTTAGACCAGTTTTGGTTCCCTCACTACAAGAAATACTGGCTATTGCGGCGATTTTATAATCGCTGGGAAAAAAATCGCCGCAATAGATCATTTTTCCCGGCGATTTAACAAGTCGACGCGGCTTCCCACCCGCTACTTTTTAGTTTCTCCTTTAGCAGCGATGTTATTCTCTATTGCGGCGAAAAAAAAACGATGGAAATATTTTTTGCTTTTGCAGCGATTTTAAGTTCAATTTCAGCGTAAAAAATCGCCGTAAAAGTTAAAAACAATTGGCGGCAAAAATAAATCGCTGCAATTTCCCTTTTAATGTGCACGGCGCCAAAATGCACAAAACTCAGATTTCCCTCCCTCACCCGTAACATTTCTCCCCTGCACTCCCGAATCCCGAGTACTTCACCTTCTTCCCCCAATTTCTTCTTCTCCATTTTCTCAACACCTACACATTATGCGAAACCCACTCAAAAACTTCTCTTACCCGGCTGTCTCTTCCATCGAAATCCACCACTAACAGCGGAGACTCCACCGATTTGGCCTCAGTGGAAGCAAAACCCACTCATCGTCGTGCATGACTCGCGATTTGGCGGTTCCAGTTCAAAAAGTGGGGTTTTTCGAGATGTTCTAAACTGCCTTTCTACATCAACCAAGACCTTCTTGCCTAGTAGTAATCCAACTCGCCATTGCTGCCCGTCCTCTCCTCCACTCGGTTGGGGTTGATTACTGTTGGTAAGAAACTCTGTTTCTTAAGTTTAAGTTCATTTTATTCGTTTATTTTCGTTTTAATTTTGGTTTCTGACCTAATTACAGCCGGCTAATTAAAATGACCAACGATTACCTAGTCACATTTTTGCCTTGTTTTGCAACAAGTAGGCTCATGGTTTTGATGTGATTTACGCATCGATTGCAAGTGGAAGGGCATGAAATTATTACAAAATATTTAGGGGTTTTGAACTGATATAAACCCTAAATAAAGTATCTCCATAGTTCAAAATTTAAAGTTAGAAGTTTTTTAATTGTACCGCAAGGCTAAAAACTTAATGATTTGTTGAACAATCCTCTCTCAAACCAAGAGTGCTCTATGATTCGCTGAAGTAGAGAAGCGAATTTAGGTGGATGTAGGTCTGGCTTGACAGGGATGGCTCGGCTTGATCTGTTGCAACCAATAGAGTACTTAGGATTGCTTATTAGTTGTCTGTCTTATGACTTTTATAGTTGCCATTTGTGAAATGTATACCTAAATCCACATCTAAATATAGTAGTTTGAAGAGTAAAAAATGTGAACTTGGGGGGCAGTGAGTTGGTGAATTTAGTTTGCAGCAGTCATTAGCATAATTAATTGGGCCCAATGATCGGGTTCAACAATACTTTTCTAACTTCTTTCAGTTTAATGTAGTAGTAGTTCTCTCTTCGATTGTGCACGAACCTAATTTTAATTTGTTGCTTATCGAAACTATTGCTGTAAATATTTGGAAAGAAGTTGTGTAAATTTCTCGATTAATTTGGTATGGACTTTGTGCCACGAAACACTTCATTTCTTTTTTTTTTTATTTTTTTTTAAATGACAGAAGGGACGGCTAGAGGTATGGCATTTATGAGACCTTACCCTTGCAATTTCATCTGAGCAAACACGTGCCAAAATAATAATAATAATTCTCAACTTGTGAATTGCACATTCTAGCTTCCGAAAGAATCAGTTACAAACGAATTTCCTAGTTAACACCAAGCATTCTAAATCAAGCTCTGTCCCAGAACTAGAAAAACAGCATCCCCTAGAATTCTTTGCATTTCCTTGAATTCTGCTTCTTTTGAACCTTATGAAGTTCAGTAGGTGGAACGTCTTTGAACGTGTCATATGCCAGTCGGTGTTTCATGGAATGCTCAAAATCTGTTATAAGAGGTCAAAACATAATTTAAATTACCACATAAACTAGAATGAATAGGCAACACCACCAGTTAACTTGAAATGTCGTCTGTTCATATATATATATATATATATTAAATGACATATAATACAGACATGGATTTATTTCATCACCTTAACATCCCTGATTTTCTACTATGATTGAAACTTTTTGTCATGAACCCTTCCTCTGTTTTAACTCGACAGTATATTTCTAATTTACATGTTATACTTAACAGGGGGCATCCTAATAATTGACACTCACCAAGAATCATCCAAAATATATAAGAGATACCAAAAGCTAGAGATCATAATTGAAAGCAAGAGATCACCAAAAATTTCATAGCATTCTGCCATCTCAGGCACCTGGCCTATTGTAAACTTGCCATAACTTCTTCTAAATAACTCCAAATTGCAAATTCTTTAATGCATCGGAAACAATAGACTTAGAATGTTGATGGTACATGGCATGTAGGCCAATTATTTCGAATTTATCCTAGACTATTTTTGGAATACCCTAAGAAATACATATTAAATAATGTGGACTGATTAAAATAAAAGCAAAAACTAAAATCGTAGTTTTGAATGTAAATTAAAAATCTTGGGAATTTACAGCTAGTACAAATTACCAAAATACATTAAATGTTCCTTGATTCTCCATCAATGAATATCTTAAACATATGCTAGCTCATCATGTTGATCTTGCCTTTTTTGTTTTGCTAGCTTTAGTTGTATTAACATTGCTGGTATATAAATATGTACTGATCAAATTAACTTTGTGGACATGTCATCATGAATAATAGCTAGGGTGCCGTTTTCTGGATAGAACTTTTGATTGTTTTAGTACGTATATATATGGACCTAAAATGAATACATATGCTGATTTTTGTAGTACACTTACATATATAATTTCTGTGATTAATTCAGGACTATGATTGTATGCCAATCGAATATTTAATGTATGGCTTATACAATACATTAAAATGAGACAGTAAGTTTAGGTTGCCTTTTGTTTTTTTGAATCATATAGTTAATTTTTAATTAAATTTTTTTCCTTCTCTCATCTCACTATATATTTAGTATCTAGCTATATATATCTTGGTGGTTTCTATCCTTTTCTGATAGGTATAACTTCTGGTTTCAACCTATCCCCCATTAAAAAAAAAAACAGTTCTATTTCAAGCTTCTCATCAACAAAAGCACAATGCTTCAGTTCTTTAATTGGTAGAATTTATGTCTCCACGTCCAATAGTACACTTGAATATGCTTTACAAGCTACCCAGATCAGCTTTATCATTTACCTTTCGGTAAAAATAAGAAAATGGATGGGAATCATTTATAGCTTCATGTTAGAAAAAGCAGAAATTCATGTTTTGAATTTCTGCAACTGATGTTCCTAATTAAACCTGGCCAATTGTTTGTACTCGCTTTTTTGCCTCTCTAATTCATAGTTTCTCTTCGCTTATTTCATGCATGCCAAGCCAAAAGGCAGTACTGTTTCGTTCGTGTGAATTAAACCCAATTTGTTAGCTGTCATATATAAGGAAAGAAAGGATACAACAGCAAATACCCTTACTTGATGCATTAACATGTTTGCAACTCTTGACCCTTTTATGCATATATATCACAATCCACCCCAATTTGTGATATATGTATAGATATATACATGTCTTTACTTCTAATTTGATTTAAAAGCTGTATTGTCTTGAGAATATTTGGTGGAGATTGAGTGGTCCAACTTCCTTCACATCTCCATGCGCTGCAATGAAAAACTCAGAAATTTTTTCTTCCTTTGGGCCATTTTCTGTCAATATCTACTAGGATTCGTGTACATGCATTGTGGAGAAAAGTTATCCTTGCGCACCACTTGGGGAAGTGTCCAGATAGATTATATATAGCTAGGCTAGGTAAGAAATATGGACGGTTATTGAGATGCTATTAATCATGCTTTCAAAGAGAAATCATGAGCTAGCTAGGGTCATGATCAAGCAGGTATTGCTTAATTTGCATTAGATCAGTAGGGGATAATGATTTATGAAGCCATGGTTATTAAATTGCCATATTTCATGGTTGGGTTTCTTTTCATGATTCATGCGAATTAGTTTGTAGCAGTACTAGCTTTGATCATGTTCTACCTTATCATCATTGCTACATTATGATAAACTTGAACTACTGCTCTATCTTTAGCAACTAACTGCAGGAAGAATAACTTCTTATGACCACTTAAATAAGTTTTCTGAAGCAACAGACATGCCTCAGAAAAAACCTGGCATTTTGCTATCGATGTACATCAATAAAATCATTTTCTAAAGCTGTAGATCATATTCTGAATATCCAACACCATACACCTGAAACTTTAAACCTCTAAAGTAAGAGATCGATCAGCTTATCAGTTACTGTTCGAATTATCAGTTTATGATCACTTTAATCAGGCAGTCAAAACATGATTAGGAGGCTAATTATGAAGATTAATAACGTTTGATACTGTCAAACGTGGATTTAGATTAAGTCTAAACTTTTCCTTGAAAACGAATATATAATTAATGAGTACTGCAGGCTGACTTCAAAGACAATACTAATTTCTGCAACTTGCTTTGAATTTTCCTTTTTGGCTTATATATAATAATTGCATCCCTCGGATAACACTGGTACTCTCATGACATGATTTCAATCTTTCAAGAAGAAGTCCAAGTTGCATGATCATTTCTCTCTAAAATAAAGAGTACTTTTGCATCACTCATAGTGACGGACAAGCTATATATATATATATATATATGGAATGGGGCACATTTGGTTGATCCACAGAGAACTGATTATTAAAACATTAATGACATAGTAGTTAGCATATATATTCATATGCTCATGGTCATGTCAATAATATATAATAAAATGAATTGAGATCTTCAGGGTTATTTTTCAAGCATTAAGTTTGATTGGGTGCTAAATTGCATTCAGGGGGAATGGTTGGTCTCAGTTGAAGACCTTTGCTTTTGATAAAGCCCGAAGTGGGTCATCCCAAATTCCTTTGACCTCATTCCTCACCTCTCATTAAGTGCCAGTACGGTATAATATGCATGTCTTCTTATGCCGAAGGAACCTTCATAAAACCTATTGTGTCCTTAATTGCAAAAGGTATTTGTTTTATATAAAAAGTGGAAAGGAAAAAAAAAAAAAAACAAAGAGCATTTGAGAAAAGTAAGCGTCTCATCACCTAGAACAGAATGCCCCTTTTGGGATTAAGAATCAACAAAGGACTTTGCCTAATCATAATCACATAGTCCTAGCCTGTTGGACTTTTCCTAGAGGGAATGGCTAGTCTATATATGCATTTGATCGGTTGGTTTTGTTCCTATACATGATACAATAATATTACATTACAAATTCTAATATTCTTAATTATTTTCCGCTTATAAGGCTGTCATCTAATTGAATGTCATTAATTAGCGTAAGATGTAGTATAATTTTTATTCAATGTTGTACATTAGCCAGTTAGTGTTTCCTTACAAGAGTTAAATACAAATAATATGGTACATAATAAGTGCTATAACCACAAAGATTAATTTGGAGAAAGGCTATAGGTACAAAAACAGAGTCCCCAAAAGTATACTAGGCCACAAGTTGACATGATTCATATGATATGTCAGATCTATTTTATAATAAATCATTCGTTTTCCAATCTAATATACTACATTAAGACACGTCAGTTTCTCGGTTACTTTTATGAGATCTCGCTGTGATTAAAATATTTCTCATTTGGTAATAAATTGAGAACATATCATATATATGGACATTATTTTGATAACTTCCAAAGTTGGGTAGTGTATGAACCAAATAAAAGTGATATTACATAAATGATTAAGAAACTCTCTATTGGTAGTTTTCTTTTTGGTATGAGATGTATGTTAGTGATAGTGCTTTCTATTTCAAGATATTGTTGTAGCCCTTGAAAATCATTATAAAGGGAAAAAAAAAATTTTAATCCCTCTCAAGTAATGTGAGATATATCGATCGATCTTATCTCATTTACCACCTTGGCGGCACGGTTTAAGTGATCATCTCACACTTTTGGTTTGATGTGGCACTAAGACTATTTGTTAGTTTTCAAAGAAATTATAAAAGAACAGTACTTAAGGTTTGAATTTGAATCTCTTAGAATCATTATGTAAGGACACATGCAAACTTTTCTCTCTCAAGCAATCATGTACCAGATTATTCCTACTCACCACCTTCCTATACTCAATCTCTTAGAATCATTATGTAAGGACACATGCAAACTTTTGAATAAAGTTTTTAGTATGAAAAATTGTATTTAAACAAGGGACAAAAACCCAAAATCTCTCTCATGCTTTAGCTCTTCAATTAATTTGGTTCCAACAAGTAGTTGGTTAGCTGTCAAACTACTTTTTTTT
>QEOT01008984.1:356766-385268 GCA_003123785.1 Pterocarya stenoptera | reverse complement strand
TTTAGGAACCAAAAACGAGGCCTGTAACGGACAAGCCTGGGCGGTTTAAGAAATACTTTTCCCGGCGTTCTTGTAGTCGCTGCAACTGACTGCCTGAACCAAATTGATCTATAGCGGCGAGTACTAAATCGCCGCTTCATATGAATTTCCAGCGATTTTATAGTCGCTGCTATACAGGCCCAGAACCATAACATCTATCGCGGCGAGTACAAAATCGCTGCAAATGCGCCACAGAACTATACACTCTATAGCGGCGACTATAAAATCGCCGTAAATTCATATGAAGCGGCGATTCTGTACTCGCCGTATCTGAATATCCAACAGCAAACTCAATTGCAGCGATCTATAATTCGCTGCTAATAGTTTATTTCCGGCGAATAAACTTCGCCGCAATTGAGGTTCAAGAACCATTATATATTGGCGGCGAATTTATTGAATCGCTGCCAATATATATTACCGGCGATTTTTTATTTTTTAGCAATGCACGAAAATCGCTGGGAAAAATCTTTCCCAACGATTCCTAACTGAAACGTAGACAGCAAATGCAGCGATATACTTTTTATTTCCGGCGAAAATATATCGCTGCTAAAGGATGTCTATCCCGGCGATTTTCGGTTACCGTTGCGGTAAATCAGAAGCAGAGGCTTAATACCGGCGATTGGGCAGCGATTTTAAAATCGCTGGTAAATATCGTTGGTAGCGAAAAGTGTGGTTTTTCCCAGCGAAATGTATCGCTGGGAAAGGTGGCTTTCCTTGTAGTGCCTGTACCTATAGCTTGAGCCCGGGTGGTTTGGATAGTAAGTTAAAATGAAATGAGTTGAGATAAAAGTAGAAAATTGAATAAAATATTGTTAGAATATTATTTTTTAATATTATTATTGAAATTTTTTATTATATCGTGTGAAAGTTTAAAAAAATTATAGTGATTATATATCCAAACGGACAAGAAAAGGCTTCGGACATAGAGCAGTGGCCCTTGAATAGATTGATAGATTTGAAATTCAATGAAATACTTGCAGTTACTGCTAATATAGTACTGCTTTTTTATCTTTATATTGAAAATCATATTTTAATCTCCAAATATATTTTAATTAGCTTTTTACTCTATTGATTTAAATAAAAAAAATTGTACTTCATTACCGTCTTCTTCACCTTTTACCGAGTTTTAATTAGTAATTAGGATAGGTTTGGCAACCAAAATGAGACACAAAATTTTTATCTCATCTCATCTCATCATTACAATTTTTTCAAATTTGCACACAAAATATAATAAACAATTCAACTTTTTCAAATCTCAATTCATTTTTTTCAAATTTCAAAACAATAATAATATTAAAAATAATATTTTAAACTTTCATCTAAAACAAAAAATTCTCATCTCATTATCCAAACCTATCCTTGATGTGAAATAATCAATTGGTCGGGAAGAAGTTACAATGAGGCTTCTAAATTGTGACAATTTAGCAATCCAATCTATGTGGAGACCATATTGCTAACTTTGGTCATTAAGAACCATATTTTATTGAATGCACAATGTTAGCTACTTTGATCGGAAAGTATCAGAAAAGTGCTTAATTAATTTACAATGCAATGCATATCATAGCTACTAGGTTGAGCAAAGTGATTAGGTTGGAAACATGCACGCATGCTGGAAATTAGAGAGATGACAACCCTCATGAGATGTAATGGCCTTGTTAATGTCGTGTTTTGTACGTCTTTGGGCTAGGATCCAGTAACTCAGGTCTTCAGAACTGGCCTGCAAAAATAGAGAAGAGAGAAACTGGGAGAGGGTGGCATTGGAGCCGGAGAGTCTCTGATGCCAAAGTTAATATAGTATTTTGGAAGTTTGTAAATAATGAAAGAGTCTAGGGATCAGAGAGCTTTTCTCATATCTAGAAGTTGCTATTTATAACGGGAGTCTAGGGGGGAATAAATCGTGTCTGCTCCCATGGAATCCGTGCCCTTTTTCTGTTCGTTTTGTCATAGTCTTTTAATGCGGCATGCCTTGCAATGGTATCATTAATGTTGTGTGTAGCTTGGGTAGTGGTACCATTAATGCGGTGTGGTTCCCTGATTTACTTTACTCTGCTAGTGTCTTTGGTGGTCTATCGATTTTCTCATGTCAGAAGATCAAAGGTTCTCCATCTTTCCCGTTCTGCCATGTACAAGTCTCCATGAGCAAAGTGTGGCCGAGCGACGTTAGGCCTGCTCATTATATCAACCATCATGTTTACTCTTCCTTGCGGGCAACTTACTTCATGGGCAAGTTTGGTCCCTGGGGCAGAGTATCTGGTCGAAGCCGAGTGGGCTTATGAAGCGGGGGGAAATCCCCTTACAATTACCCTACCAATTCCCCTCGGATGGGTTCGAGGGGAATTCCATCTTTCCTTCCTTGATTAATCAACTTTTGTAGTTGTAATTTTGTGGCCTTCTCTTTCCCGGGAGGGGGTTGCGAATTTCTCGGCACTCACGTGTTCCACTTCTGCTCCATAGCTATATCCGAGTCGCCTTTTCATCCTTACACAATATCCGGCAATGGTTCGCCTTCAGCTTGCATGGCTATACTTTGACGGTTCCGTTCAGCAATAAATGGCGTCCCTTTAATCCCTTCGCCATTACTCACACCAGGCTGTTACTTATCTCCCATGTCTCATCACCGAATAAGCTCTACTGTAATCGCGACGATTGTGGGATTCTGGTACTCCATGGGGTGCATGAGTTCCTACTGCCTCGGGATATCTACCATCTAGCTTGCCTATATAAGGTCCCCTTCCTTCTTAGCCATGGGTTACTTTATACATTTTCTCTTCTGTTGGATATCCTATGTTCCTCTTCCTTTTTCGAGCACTTTTTCTTGCATTGTTCTCTCCTATACATCTTCTTCTTTCAACCACTTCTCCTTGTGTTGTTCTCTTCGATACTTCTTCTTCTTTCAAACCTGGTTGCTAATGGACTCCAAGAAATCCTTGCGTCCTTCTAGGTTGGCCAGATCTTCCTAAGCTACATGTGCCGTAGATGGACAGGACGACACCGTTCCAGAGGAGTTTGCTGGTTTCTCGTGGCTTTCGGAGGTGACTCCCGATGAGTCAGAGTCATTGAGGGAGACTTACAGGGTTCCTCAGACTGTGGAACTCGAGGTGCCAAGTGGGCTTATGAAGGGGTGGTAGATTCTAAGGGTTACATCTCCAAAGTGGCTGTGTATCCTGCCACGTTCTCTAGCGGCCTCAAACTACCCCTTTGTCGTCTGGTGTGAGAAGTGCTGGATTTTTTCAAGTTGGCACCTGCTCAGCTCCCCCTAGCGCGTGGAGGATCCTTGTGTCGTGCTGTGTCATTTGGCTTCTCGCGTTGGAGGAGGCCAAGGTTGAATACCCGGATCTCACGCAGGTGAGCTCTTCCTCACCCATAACCTTCTAAGGTGAGGTCATAACACTTACAATTTCAAACCAGTCCAGGCATTGGTTCGGCTGGAGCCGCAGCATGCTGCTATGAAGGGGTGGAGTCGCCTGTTCTTCCTTTTGTCGGGCAAGGTGTGGGAGTTCCCTATTGGCCAAGCCAACTGGTTCACATTCCATGTTTGTGCCATATGGGGGGTTGTGGGCTACAACAAGGATTATCGTCCTGCTGCGACCCCGGTCGAGACACTCAAGATCGAGGTCGTTCGTGCTTGGGTGAAAGCCCATCCAGACAATTTTCTTTCGGAGGTTCTGCTAGCTAAGGATAGCCTTTGTAGGCACCTGGCCCCTTGCCAATTTGCTCTCTGACATAGCCTTACTGCTAAGGGAGGTCATGTTCTGAATCAGTAGCCGCTCTCCTAGCCCGCAGATGGAGGGGAAAGGAAAAAAACTCTAGAGGATTTCCCCCTTCAGAGCTGACTCCTAGCTAGCCGCTCTCCTTTTGTGGAGGTGCTCATCATTCGGCCAGAGCTACCGTCACCCAAAAAAGTGATGACAATCGCGAACCTTCTTCATGTTGTGCTGTTGGCTCGAGGAGTTGTCACGTATGTTCAACATAAGTTGCCGGTCTCCGAGTCTGCCGTTGAAACCATTTCAGTGACCTTGCCGCTCCCATTAGTTGCACGAGGCCCTCAATAGCCCCTCGCCCCTCGGCACGGCCTTAGAATGGGTTCCTTCACCCCTGTCCAGGAGTTTTTCACCGAGGACAGAGGGTTCCCTAAGCGGGTTTCCATCCCGGAATCCCCTCTACTACACTCTCGCGAGGTCTAGGTCACCTCAGTTGGTGATGAAGTGGTGGGGGCCGTTGCTTGGGCCGAGGAGGCAATGGCGGGTGTTCCTGTTGATGAGGTCCCAGCGGACTTTCGGTCAACAGTTGTGGAGAGCGATGCCAATCGTATCCTCAAGGTGGATAGCAGGCTCAAGCAGCTTTTCACTAGGGTAAGATCTTTTCTTGTGGCAGGGCTTGGAGCGTCTAGTGGCGCTCATCATGGATGGTCGAGAGGAGGTGGCGAGCGAGAATAGAGCACTTCGTTCATTCACACAGATAGCTTCACGCTGTGAAGCGGAGGAGTGGAAGAAGAAATAAGAGGTTGAGGAGGCCCTTGTTGACTTGTAGAAGTCCCGAGATGAGGTTGGCCTTCTTCATCTCGAGGTGGCGCTTGCCTCCGAGGCGAGGGAGGGGCTACAATTGTCTCTTGACGACTGTCAGCAGGAGCTTGAGCAGCTGCGGGCTGAGAACTTGTAGCTGCGCAAGCGGTAAGACTTTGACGTTCGGTCGTACAAGTGGCTGATGGAGCTGTTCAAGAAGGCTTCCCAATCTCTGATGGACAAGAGAAAGGCCCTAGAAGATGAAAGGAAACAAAGGAGGGATTTGGAGATCGGTCAGGCTAAGTGTGACGCCCCCAAATTCCGCTTGGGATTAGACGGATATTTGAAGCGTCGAGACATGCAACATAAGGTTACCTGCTCCCGTTCATGACATAGATGATGCAATGTCCTTAACATGCATCTAATATTATGCAATATTCCCTGCGGATAATTTTTTTCTTTAGCAATACTATGCACTAAATTGAAATATCTCAAATACTTAAAACATACTTCGTACATAATGACCTACTAAACAACTGAGATCACAACACTAGATCAAAATGACTGTGATCAAAAGAGTGCTAGAGATTGAACTCCATAAATACAAGTAGTAATCTGAGGTAACTATTATACTATCATCTATGTCGTACCGTCGCCTAGTCAACAGCTTCCAATTGGTTGATTCTCGATTCTCCTTTAGATCCTATACAAGTAGTGAGATTTGATTACAAATCTCAGCAAGTTAACAGAAAACGTCCACACAGGTTAATGATGCATGCATGATAGTAAAAGCATGAATACATAATCAAAGTCATAAGTAATCATAGCACAAATTGACAAACAACGTAGCATAACTGACATAATTTAAACTGAAACATGAACTATACTTGACTTGCTTAAACTGAACTTGACTTAAATTGAGACTTGACTTGATATGAACTTGATCAGAAACTTAACTTAACATGAACTTGACCTGAAACTTGACTTAACATGGACTTGGAACCTTGTTCTTTAACTGCTTAAACTCAACTTCTTGGATGCTACATAGGTCCCCTAGAGCAATGTGTCCATGCCGATTATCGCATCATAACACAGGTAGTTACACCAACTGTGAGTGCGTTGTATATGCCACACTCACTGTGGTCCCCATACCTCGTGTGCCATACTCTCTATGGACCCCACGAGAATTGAAATGTGGCTTCATCTGCGTTAGTGCCTGGCGCTCCGGTGACTAGCTAATTTGGCCCTGCCTGCTACCTGTTGACTGTATTTTGTCAACTCAGGGAATTTCATACATATTTAGACACTCTAGCATGAACAAATGAGTTTCACTAGAATATTACCCCATCCTAACACTTAGGATCATGATTGACATGAATAACTTGACATGACTATTCTCGAAATACACAAACTGTATTCTAGACGAAACGTGACTGAAATACGAAAGGACAGAAGTCCTGACGTAACACAACATGACTTGAACGTAACTCATAAGACATGACTTACTTGAGATAGAAATATTTTGTAACATAGCATAACATATAACAAACAAAATTTTATAACATGACATAACATGTAACAGATAATATACTTAACATAACATACTTGCAACAATGCATATTACATGACATGACATACATGTAACATATGTCATACTTTTTTTTTTATGGAAACAGACTCATTTTATTAATGAAATGAAGTTATAACTGTGACTTATCAATACATGGAATAATCCAGACTATAAGCCAAACTACGCCTAAGTTCTGGGGCTTCCCCACACACAAATTTCTTTGTAGCGGACATTCCCCACACACAGATGTCATACTTAGCTTAACATGATATTCCCCTTCTTTCTGACATTATCGTGATGAATTTTACTGTAGAAATGAATAATACTCACTAAGTAAGTTTCCAGGAAAGATTATTCTTTCCTAGACAGAACACTAAGGTTCCCAAGAAAGATTGGAGGGTCACATTGGTCCGCTTAAATTCTAATCTCCTAGATAGAACCTCCTTAAATTGTATGTATCCACACTACTTGTAATGTATAGCAATACGTGATAGAATATCTCGTGTAACAGATGAATAATTCGTGATAGGATAAATTCTGTGTAACAGATAAATATGTAATGACTTGGCATGGCACATATCATAACATACTTACATACACTGTAGTTCATTTACTTATCACCCATACACATTAAACTGATAGTAAGTTAAAAGCTAACTTACCTCGATCTCAGCATTTCTTATGAAGACTCAAGCACGATCATGAGTAACTGAAAGTAGTGATTTCTAAAATTTAAAACTTAATTACTTAGAACTATGGAAAAATATCAACTTAGAGTAAAATTACTATTTTACCCTCTATATGTGGGAAAATGATCATTTTACCCCTAACTTAAGGATTTTGCATCCTAACTCCAAAAATCATCAAAATTTACATACCTCATGTAAATTTTGTCCTAAAGTCAAATATCAATTTAGAAAAATTTAAAACTAAATACAACCTTAAAAACTCTATAGAAGCCGAAACATGCATAGATTTTTTTCTCTTGATTTTTGTTGCAATTCTTCCAATTTCAAAACTCATGATCAAACCAAATTATATAACAAAGATCTTCGTATCCTAATTTTAAAAATATACTTTAAACATCCACTAAAAATATGCTAGTCATCAACATCAAACTTTTTAGAATAATGATCCAAACTTTTTAACTAGAAAGGCAAACCCTTGAATCATATAGTTTGATCTATTTCAAAGCATCTCCAAGAACTTCAAAAATCTAAATTTTACTTCTAACATATTCATAACATATTCCTAAGAACAATCGCATTGAGGCCTTTGTTATTCCAATTACAATGACTAATGTGATCATCTCTAGTCCAATGATAAACCCTTTTGGCAACTTCAACTCCATCAACGATTGTAACAGTCTGTCTCCACCTTCTTTCCATATTTAAACATATTTGTTCATCTATTGATTCCAGAAAAACTCTCATTCGAACTTTTCAATAGGCATAGTTGCTATCATCAAAATATGGTGGTGATGAGAGTGATTGAGACCTATCCATTCTAACAATTGATGCAGGATCACACTGTGGTACTAAATCCTAGTGGAGTGAACCTGCTCTAATTCCAATTGAAAAATCAGTAGTTCTAACATAACTCAACACGTAGAGGGGGTCTTAGGAACCTCAACAAAATGCAAAGAGATACTAAGATATGAAAGAGATAGACATAAGATTATGGAGGAAATTAAGAAGGAAATTTAAATGGATATTAGTCTTGGAAAATAATCATAGATTGGGGTTGTTCGAGGCACCCCAATCCCTCCATCAAATTCAAGCCAAACAACATTCCAGATACCCCTTCCGTATTCTTTTCCGGTACATATACCTTTTAGTGTCCCTAACACAAGCCAGCAACTTAAGCCGTGGGCTAGTTCTAAAAACAACAACTAATAACAAAGATCTCAAACACATATCCAGACCAAAACAAGGCCTTAAGGAGTAGGCTCCCGGCACACTAAAATGCACAACCAAATCTATACAAATATAATGCAAGTTAGATTTAAGCCCAAGTTAATTTGGGTTTATTACAAGGGTGAATAGGTGTTTTTCAATTTTATTGCACTATTTAAAAATGTTGTCAAATAAGTCGTCAATCAATGAAACAAATAACAGAAAAATAATCAACACAACAATTTGGTCATGAAGTGGAAACTCAATTGAAAAACATCTTCAAAATCTAAAAGTACTATAGAAATTTAGTTTGTTACAACCAATTTAGAAATACTAACAAGACCCTTGTAGTAGCAAAATCTGGCTTGCAACATCATGAGTGACCCACTTAATCTCTACATGCATGCAGCTCTGGAACTTCATCCTTCCTATAGCTTCCTCATGAGAACCTCTCAATCTCTACTTCAACAACAGCATTGGAGTCCCTTCCGGGCAAAGAACATTCCTACCAACTGATTTAGCAGTAGTTAACCTCAAGCACAATAGGATGGGGATTTGATTTCAGGAAAAAACTAAAGTATATGGAATGAAATATTTTTCTCTCTTTCTTAGCTCTCTATCTGCTCTGTACGTGCTTGCCTTATGAAGGAACAAACAAATTTCCTTTTATAGCAATAATGGGACACGGTGCTAAAACCTTAGTCAAAGTCATATTTTTGAACATTCACTCGAGCGCATGATGTATCAGAGTTTTGCTCATACCATGACTCGAGCGCATATTGCGCAAACTTTCTGTCTGGGTTACCACTTGAGTGCTATGTTAAGCAGGTGTCAAGTGAACTCTCTGTATGAACTTTCGCTCAAGCACTATTGCAAGCGGGTGTCAAGCGAACGTTTTGTGTGAGCTTCATCGAGCGAGTGTAGAGCGAACTCTCTGTATGAGCTTCGGCTTGAGCGCCAAGTTGAGCGAACTCTCTATATGAACTTCACTCGAGCAAAGGATCGAGCGCCAAGTCGAGTGAACTTTCTGTATGAAGCTTAGCTCGAGTCATGTTGAGGTGGTTTCAATCCCTTGTCATTTTATCAGTTTTCTTCAACCACTCAACATTGAACAAGTTACAACACCATTTAACACAGGTTGTCACATGAATATGCTAACACACTTATTTTACATTAACAAAGTTGAAATACATTTTATTTTTTAAATTGAAGATATTTGATTTAGTTTTCAAACTCTAACAGTGTATCAAATAGAGGAAATTGATCTCACACCAGTATTTACCGATTGATTTGAGGACTGAAATAAGTTGGAAGAAGTTGCAACGGGGTTTCTAAATTGTTAGCACTCGAATCGGTTTGTTGTTGATAAATTCAGTTATTGAGATCACTTTAAGTAAGAATTTACAAGCAATCGTGTTGTGCAGAGTTATTGAAAACCACATATTAATAAAATCTATGGCAAAATAAATAGAATGTTAGAATGTCTACTGGTTCAAGATTTGAGAATGTTAATATGTTAGAACCAAGTAATGTTTAGTTATTGAGAGATGTCTAATGCTCAAAGTATCTAGAACTTGATGAATTTCATAAAAATCATGCAACAGTCGGGAGAGGCATTCAATGGTGCTAGGAACGAGTAATTTTTAGGAACTTTTAGAATATAGAAATGTGGCATGCATTCTTATTCTATTATAAGATGTCGTGTTAATTAAAACTTATATTTACATAAGTAATTTCAATTACAATATATCATATTGTGATAGGATGAGAGCAACACTTACGTCATCCGATGGCATTGAAAATAAGTAATTGCTAAGTACTCCCGGAACACGAACATATGATACTCTCGTCTTATTACATATCGTACTGTGATGCTAGTACCATGCCATCCGAATTTCTGGAGTATCTAATAACTTTATATTTGAGAAGTACTCTCGTATTATTGAACAAAGAAAGTTGTTGGATGCAGAAAGGTCAAGTACTTAATTGAGAGAAGAAAAATTGACACAGGGAATGGGTCAAAGTTATAAACAGTTGGCATAAAGAAAAGCATAGCTGTAACAGATAAGGGAACGCATTCATTAATTACGAATTCAAGCAAAGAAAGATGAGATAACCTTTCGATTGAGAATGTCATTAATATTTAGAAAAAGACCTCGACTGTCAACATGGCCTAAGTTTGAGAGATCTCTTTCCTCTCTCGTTTTTTTCTTTTAATGTTTATTTATATATTTTTATACTATTCTCGATATCTTAGAAATTTTAATTTATTTTCACAACTACGTTTTCGTTTTCATTTTTTGTTTTAATGATATGATTTGTCATGTAGAAGTAAAACCTCGACTTGTGAACTTCTAATTGGCCGAGTGTGTTACTTAGATCCAAACCAATTAGCATCTACGACCCAGACCCAACACGTACACTGATCTGTTAGGCAATTTACTCATGATGAGAATGCCTATTTTATGATGAGAAATGACCATTCTCCAATGCATAACAATTCACTAAAATGAGAATGCCTATTCTTCAAAAATAAAAATAAAAAGATACTTATAGTGCCCACTAATTTTGTTAGCGAAAAAAGAAAAACTATATTCCAAACTCCAAAATGTACAAAAAAACAATATACTGAAACATTGTAATTGTCATGGACAGCTATAAAAAAAAAATAGATATGCATTTTCACAATAGGATGGTGATGATCAATCTGTTGGGATGTGTGGATTAGAGGTCACTTGTTGTGCACCTCAGAGAATGATCTTACCCAAGAAAGAAAAACAAACAAGAGCAAAACACTTGTAATATTATCTCAAAGAAATCAACTCTTTCTTTGTATTCTCTTCTTCTCCACACATACATTTGTTCATTGTGATTCCATCTATTTATAGATACAATCTGGAACTCATTGACATATGCAATGACCTCACAATAAAAGATCAAACAAGGTGGCCACCGTTTTTGTTGATTATTGTGGTTGGTGTCTTAAGTTTGAAGACTTATCCACCAACTATGGTGGCTTCCATGCTTTTCCAAGCTTCTCCATACTTCTCCAAGCTTCTCCAAGCTACTTGTCAAGTTTAATTTTCAACATCCCCCTTTAAACTTGACTCTCCAAATTTCTTCATTCCTAGCATGACCTTTAGTCTTGTAAACACATCATGTTTCAGAGGCTTTGTGAATATGTCAGCAAGTTGATCATATGTCCTGCAAGAGATTAGATCTACTTCTTTATTCTTTATATGCTCTCTGATAAAATGATACCTTGTATCAATGTGCTTGCTTCTTTCATGAAATACTGGATTCTTGGATAGTGCAATCGCTGAACGATTATCAACGTAGATTTCTGTGGGTTCTTCTTGTGGAAATCCTAAGAATTTCAATACATTTCTTAACCATATGCCCTGGCATACAGCTGAGTTCGCAGCAACGTACTCGGCTTCACACGATGATAGTGTTACAATGGCTTGTTTCTTTGAAGACCATGTAAAAGCCGTATCTCCTAAGAAGAATGTAAATCCAGTTGTACTCTTTCTTTCATCTAGGTCTCTTCCCCAATCGCTATCTGAATAGCCTATGAGTCTGGAATCTTTATCTGATGTATAAAACATACCATCATTGATAGTGCCCTTGATATAACGGAGTATCCTCTTTGCTGCATTTAACTGAGACTGGTCAGGAGTCTCCATGTACCTGCTGACTAGTCCTACTCCATAGAGTATATCTGGCCTGGTGCACGTAAGATATCTTAGACTTCCAACCAAACTTTTAAAATAGGTTGGATCAACATCTCCTTCTTTATTCTTCATCAACTCAAGTCCTATTTCAATAGGAGTTGTAACTGGATTGCAATTCTCCATGCTAAATCTTTTGAGGATCTCTTTAGCATAGTTGCTTTGAGAGATAAATATGCCTTTGTCACTTTGCACGATTTCAATGCCCAGAAAATGTGCCATAAGCCCTATATCTGTCATCTCAAATTCTTGAATCATATTTTGTTTGAAAGAATCAAACATACCTGGATTATTTCCGGTGAAGATCAGGTCGTCGACATACAAACATACATACAAGAAGCTTCCATTAGCTTCCTTTTTCAGGTACAGTGCATGCTCATATGGACACTTCTCAAATCCTGTTTCCTTGAAATAATTGTCAATCCTCATGTTCCATGCACGAGGAGCTTGTTTCAGTCCATATAGAGCCTTTTTCAGTCTGTAGACCATATCTTCTCGGCCTTTTTCTAAGAATCCAGGTGGCTGCTGGACATAGATTTCTTCTTCAAGAAATCCATTCAAAAATGCTGATTTCACATCTAACTGATAGATTTTCCATTTCTTCTGTGCAGCCATTGAAATCAGCAACCTTATAGTCTCCATTCTGGCTACTGGGGCAAATACCTCCCCATAGTCAATTCCTTCATGCTGCTTGTATCCTTTTGCTACAAGCCTGGCCTTGTATCTTTGGACTTCACCTTGAGCATTCTTCTTGGTCTTGTAGACCCATTTTACTCCAATGGTTTTTCTGCCTTTTGGAAGTTTAGTCAACTCCCATGTCTTGTTCTTCTCAATGGATTTGATTTCTTCATCCATCGCACCTCGCCATTTGTCTTCTTTGTTAGCTTCCTCAAAGCTAACTGGATCACTGGACATCAACAGACAAAATAGATTGACATCATCATCCATCGCTTCTGTATTTTCATACAGATCGCTCAGGCTTCGAACTCCTCGAGGCCTCATGTCAGATAGTTCTTGTGAAGCTGATGCTTGAACTTCACTTCTTTGTGGTGAGGGGAAACCACTTGGAGATGATTGTTGTTCTGATTCTTTTTCTTCTTCAATCAACTCCGTACTTCTGGAATCATTTGTCTGATCCCAGTTCCAGGATTCATTTTCTTCAAAGATGACATCCCTACTATAAAATATCTTACCGGTGATAGGATTATGTAATTTGTATCCCATAATGGCTTCACCGTATCCAACAAGGATACACTTCTCTCCTTTGTCGTCGAGTTTGGTCCTTCTTGCTTCTGGCACCTTGGCGTAAGCAGTACTTCCAAAAATTTTAAGATGACTCACACTTGGCTTGTGAGTGCTCCATGCTTCTTGTGGTGTCTTCGTCTTTAAATTCTTGGTTGGACACCTGTTCAGCAGATAAACTGCACACGAAACCGCTTCAGCCCAAAAACTCTTGGGCATATTCTTATCCTTCAACATACTTCTAGCCATGTTCAGAATTGTGCGGTTCTTCCTTTCAGCTACACCATTTAGTTGTGGAGTGTAGGCTGTTGTGAATTGATGCTTAATTCCTTTTTGCTTAAGGAATTCTTCAAACACACTTGAGGTATATTCACCACCTTGATCAGATCGTAAGACCTTGATGCGATAGCCACTTTGTTTCTCCACAAAAGCTTTGAACACTTTGAATACTTCAAATACTTCTGATTTTTGCTTCAGAAAGTACACCCACGTTTTTCTGCTGTAGTCGTCAGTAAACGTGAGGAAGTACCTGTTTTGTCCGTTTGAAATTGGATTCAACGGACCACACACATCAGTGTGTACTAACTCGAGCAGCTTGGTTGCTCTCCAGTCAGCTTCCTTTCCAAAGCTGTTTCTGTGTTGCTTGCTAAGAACACAGTTTTCACATACCTCATTGGGATGTTGTATGTTGGGCAAGCCTTTCACCATCTTCTTGCTTCCCAATTGCTTTAAGCTTTCAAAGTTGAGATGTCCTAACCTGAGATGCCATAACCAGTTTTTGTTGTTGATAACAGCACTCAGACATCTTGGCCCGTCATGTTGAATAGTTAGTGGAAACATCCTGCTCTTCGACATCTTCACTTGAGTCACTAGCTTTCCTTGATCATCAAGAAGGGTCAGCTGCATATCCTTTAGGCTAATTTGGAAGCCTTTCTCTAGGAGTTGTCCTAGACTCAAAATATTTGTCTTCATGTCTGGAACATAAAAGACATTGGTGATAAAGGAATGATCTCCATTCTTTCGCTTGATCATTATATCACCTTTTCCTCGAACTGGAACTTTGGAAAGATCGCCAAGCGAGATATCTCCATAAGTCTTCTCATTGATCTCAATGAAAAGATTTTTTCTGCTAGTCATGTGGTTGCTAGCTCCAGAGTCCAGATACCAAACATCTACATCATGTTCAGTTGATTGTTGTGCCATCAAACTTATTGAGTTTTCTTCTGCATGCTCCTTCTCAGCATAGTTAGCTTGCTTGCTAACTTCATTTGTTGGTGCACTCCAGCACTCATTGCTGTAGTGGCCATACTTGTGGCAATTATAGCATTCCACATTACTTTTGTCAACGTTTGGACGGTTGTTGAATCCGCCTCTTCTTCCACGTCCTCTTCCTCTTGGGACATTGGTCTGCCTTCCTCGACCGCCTCTGCCACCTTGTTCTGAATTTCGAGAACCTCTTCCACGATAGCTTTGGCCTCGTCCTCTTCCTCGTTGTGATGTCCCCCCTTGCTCGTGCCTTTCTTCTGTGAGGGACATCATTGATTGTAGAGCCTGCTCTTGTGCTCTATCACCACTTCTTCTAACGATTCTTTGTTCATGGGATTGTAACGAGCCCACTAGCTCTTCCACGGCCAAAGTCTCAAGATCTTTGGTCTCTTCCAAGGCCACAACAATATAATCAAATCTTGAATCTAGTGACCTTAAAATTTTCTCAGAAATTCTCGTGTCTGTGAGAATTTCTCCATTTCTTTTGAGCTGGTTTGAAACTATTATAACTCGTGTATAATAGTCAGAAATGGATTCAGAAGATTTCATTTGCAAAGCTTCAAACTCACCTCGTAGTGTTTGAAGTCGAATCCTCTTTACTTTGTCTGCTCCTCTGTACGTCTTGTGTAGGGTTTCCCACAGTTCTTTAGACGTCTTTGATGATGCTATAATCTCGAACGTGGCTTCATCCAGACCTTGATATAGTATGGATTTGGCTTTACAATCCTTCTTTCTGTCTGATTTGAGGATTATACGTCGGGCGTCCGTCATGGTTGCCTCGGTTTCTTTGGAAGTGGATTCTTCATATCCATCTTCTACCATGTCAAAAACATCTTGAGCACCTAGAAGAGCTCTCATTTGTATGCACCAATTTTCGTAGTTGTCTTTGGCGAGCTTTGGAATTGTGGTTTGTGTATTTCCGGTGGCCATCGAGACTTTTTGTATTAAAACTTGAACTTAGAGTCAAAATTTGCAAGATTTAATACCTTAGATGGATCAGGAATGGTCCAAATAGTAGGGAACCGGTTTGAACCGGTCTGAAAAGTGGTCGGAAATAGGTGAACCGGCCGGAAAAACGAAACTGGGCCGAATCGGGTTGAACCGGGTCTGAGCCGCTTCTTCCTCCTCTGGGGCGCGTGGCGGCGCGTGCTGAGAGTGGGCTTCACTCTCCAACTTCAGACGGCGCGTGAGAGCGCTTGACAGCTCCGATTTTGATGTGTCTTGCGGCAGCGTATTCCTCTTGTCGAGAGGAAGATCTTGGTGGCTTCAAAAATTGATTTGGATCAACTTTATCTAGGACGAACTTTCGGACCTATGCTCTGTTTTTTTGAAAAAATATATTTTCAAACTCCCTAGAAGCTCTGATACCACTGTTGGGATGTGTGGATTAGAGGTCACTTGTTGTGCACCTCAGAGAATGATCTTACCCAAGAAAGAAAAACAAACAAGAGCAAAACACTTGTAATATTATCTCAAAGAAATCAACTCTTTCTTTGTATTCTCTTCTTCTCCACACATACATTTGTTCATTGTGATTCCATCTATTTATAGATACAATCTGGAACTCATTGACATATGCAATGACCTCACAATAAAAGATCAAACAAGGTGGCCACCGTTTTTGTTGATTATTGTGGTTGGTGTCTTAAGTTTGAAGACTTATCCACCAACTATGGTGGCTTCCATGCTTTTCCAAGCTTCTCCATACTTCTCCAAGCTTCTCCAAGCTACTTGTCAAGTTTAATTTTCAACACAATCTAAGATGTAGCTCTAGTTAATTACAAAATATCCAACTGGATCCTATGTTAGTACTAAATGTCCTTCACCTCATCCTACTCCAAGTACTACCAACTTCATAAACTAAATCCACAATGGATATAACAAATGTTAAAGTGTTAAAATGTAATTAAAAATGAAAAACTTGCATAAAAGAAAAACTTAAGGATTAATATTGTGAAGAGTAAGTTGAACCGACTTCAAAACACTCTATAAAAATAGTCATTTGTGTTCATTTTCCTCCAAAACAAACACAATCAGTTAAGAGTAATTCGGCAAAGAAATTAAAAAAAAAAAAAAAGCAAAAAAAGAAGTCCAAAAACTGCATAATCATGCAAGACTGACAAGCTAAAAGACTTATGATGAACAAGGAATGGGAAGAGCATTGCGTGGATTAATATAAGAGTGAAAAAAAAAAAAAGGAAAATGTATTACAGTTACAAAACCAAATGAAAGTTGCAACAACCATGAAAATCAAACATGTCGAATTGTGGAGGACGTACTTGTGCTGATTTTCCAAGTTCTGGATCATCTATCTTCCGAACTATTGAGGACGTACCATCTCTATGGAGTTTCTTCTGAAAGCACCGTTAATCATGGAAGAAGTTAATTCACAACTTGAAATCATGTGAGGAGATTGGGAAGGAGCATCGCACTCAATCATAACCCTCTCAGCGAAATTAGGGCTGTGTTTGAATTTGGAGGAAGTTTTGGGGGACTCGCAAGCTGCCAGGGGCCGATTTGTACAAAGTTCTCCTATTGCAGTGAAAATAATCGTGGCAAAAACAATAAGTATAATCACAATTGTATATTTATAATGTTGTGATGAATTCGAGTCGACACTTATGGTATGATGATGACGTAAATAGTTTTTGCATCAAGAAAAAAATGACGCAAAACTACCAAATTGTGGTCGCAAAAGAAAAACAATTGTTCATTGTCCCAATCTCACCTTTAGCGACGATAACTTGCGACCAATTTAAATTTGATGCAAAAAATATGTCTTAGCATCAATTTCTATAGGGATGGAAATGATATGGTTGCAAAAACCCTATAATCCTATTGCATCGAAAATACTTGTCACTAAAACAATATGTATTGTCGTAATTTTACAGTTATAAAGTTGCAATGGATTCGAATCTCCACTTACAGTTATAAAGTTGCATCTAGGAAAAATGACACAGAAGGATCAAATTGTGGACACAAACGATGCAGAACTGTTCATTTTCCCGAAAATCATATTTAGTGATGGAAACTTGCAATATTGAGTGTAAGTTGGACACAAAAAATAAGTTTTAGCATCAATTTTTGTAGGGACTGAAATGAATTGGTTGCAAAAACCCTATATTCTTGTAGTGTCAATTATTCATATACTTAATAATTTACAGTTCAGAGTACTCCCAACCATTAATTCTACCACATTACAAGAAAATTTTTTATTTGTAGCCATTTAATTCCAGCGAAATTACTATTTATAGCTAAAATTAGTCACAAATAGTATTTTCGCCGCAAACAAATAGCTACAAAAGCTAGTTTTCTTGTAGTGCCATTCAATCGCACCAACTAATCGCATGAATAAATTTGTATGTGATTAAAAATAAAAACCGCCCAAAGTATAATAAGGAAGATCTGATCACTATGTAAGTATTAGTATCCAAGGACACGGAAAAGAAATTCAGTGACTAATATCTAACAATACGGAGCTCTCAATATCGCCAAGAATAATATATATACGAAAATTTCATTAAAATCGGATCACATATAAATTCTAATCTTTTTTATAGAAGTATGTAGTCATGATAAAGGCTAAAATTTCTTTTCTTTTCTTTTTCTCTCTCTCTCTTTCACTGCACCGTCACTCTCTTTTTTCTTACAAATCCCAATTTTCTGTTTCTTTTGCTCTTTTAAAAACAAGACATGAAGCCTAGAAGATGAAAACGCCCTCCTAATTTTTGCTCTTGGTACCTCTTATTTGTGTCTTAATTTTCCATTAATAACGTGACTGTGGTATGAATTGAAAGATAAATGTTTGGTCTACACAAAAATTTTACGAAAAAAATTTACAAACAGACGTGATGACTTAATATGATCTATTATATTGTAAAACTATTTTTTTTTTTTTTTTTTTCATGAAGTAGATCTGATAACGTTAAACCACATCAACGTGTAGACTTTTATGTATAAGATTTCCGTACAGACTTATCAGTACTTCTCGTAATGAAAACATGTAGAAGTACTAATTTTTGGTGAGGTGAGTTTCTAATCATTCAAGAAAGTGTCCGACAATTGTTGTCAAGTAATTAATTGAGGGAAGAAAAATGAATACAAAAAGTAGTTGGATGAAACATCAAGCACTTAATTGAGAGAAGAAAAATGACACAATAATTAGTGTCCAAGAATTCCAACAGAAAGATGATCAGTCGAGATAATGTCGAGAAAAACACCTCAAACGTCAAGATATTAATTGTAAGTTTGAGAGATTTTTTTTTCCTTTTCGTTTTTATTTCAATGTACTCATATTTTTTCAGTATAATTATGTAAAATCAGTGCATGGGAGAAGAAGACGAGATGGAGAATAATATTCAGATCGAGAGAAAGGTCAAGAGGAAATGTTTTAGAGAGGACTGAAATCAGTTAATGGAAAGATGCACGATGGGAACTAAACCCCGAAAAAAATCAAGAGACATCTATCCATTGCTTAAGATTTGGTAATGACTAAAATTGATTACGAATAGTCTTTTGGTTGCAATAAATTAGTCGTAAAAGTCCGTTTTTATTGTAGAATGTTAGAGCCAAGTAATATTTATTATTGAGAGATGTCTAATAATGCTCAATGTAATTGGAAGTTCATGAATTCATAAAAATCATGAGACAGTTGTGAGAGGCATTCAATGGCGCTGGGAATGAGTAATTATTAGGTACTACTGGAATACGGATAAGTGCATGCAGTAGTACTTTTATTATCTTATCATAAAATGCCATTTTAATTCAACTATATACTTATATAAATAATTTTAATTACGTGTCATATTGTGAAAAGATGAGAGTAGTATTAACACATAATCCGAACTTTAGGATCGAGTATCTAATAATTTTCCTTTGGAAAGTACTCCTTGGAAGAACATGAAGCCAGTACTAAAACGTTGAACAAAGAAAGTTGTTGGATGAAAGACCAAGCACTTATTTGATCGGAGAAGAAAAATAAACACAACATTGCATTATTAGCAGTTTAACCAAGGAAACAGAAAAGAAATTCACTGATTAATACTCTCGATCGTGATAATATATTAAAATCTTATATAAGAAATCTAAATATTGACAGGACTTGACATGATCCATCAAATTATAAAACTGTTTTTATTATAATCGAGCGGATATTTACTTTTATAGATGATCTTTTTTTCCGAATCAAATTAGATTCGAGTTTAAAACACATGTACCTAATTTGAAATAGATGGGAGTAACGTGTGTCAGGGTTTAGCTAGATATTAAAGTTTGAAATAGATATCAATCTGAATGTGTCCCCTGATATTTATTTCACGAAAATAATTGAGCTTATCTGCTTATGTGACAGTACTGAGATATGACTCGCAAAACCGATTAAATTCGAGTGAATTATGAGAGACCCATCCTTCCCCATCCATCAACGATTCATATATGCATTCACATGCACCAATGTGAATACAAGAATGGAAATTTGGAATAAATAAATAAAAAAATTATTTCTGTAATTAATTAATAATGTTCAATTCGTTCTCTAGTACTCTAAATTATCAATCATTTTGTAATAATAAGAGTTATTTACTCTCTATATAATATTTAATATGCATATCCATACATGTGCATCAAAGCTTTCACATGAACTGGAATTAGCACATGAAGCACAATTGAAGGACTAATGTTGTGAACTACGACAAAATAACAAAAACAAAATCATCCAAACTAGAAAAAAAATTATATATATAAAAAAAAAAAACCTTAATATATAAAAGAATCCTGAAACCTATTTAAGAGAGAGAAAGAGAGAGAGAGAGAGAGAGAGAGAGAGAGAGAGAGCTGAATACAAGAATATTCCTGAAGGGTCATGAAACGCCATATTATAATGTTAGGACATACTCACCGAAGCATTAATTCTCGGTTTCAAAATAATTTTCTATTCGGGCTCCACACGTACGCGCGTTTTCATATTTTCATTATCATGGGAAAATTCAGACACAGAAAACCAGTCTATATATAATATATGTGTGTGTGTGAAAGAATACCATTATAAAGATTAATATTTCTGTGTTTCGACGTCCTTTTATCTCTTGTGATTGTTTCAAAGAGAGTGCAAAATAATGGGTGGTAGTCACCTCCAGTTTTTGCTTCTACTCGGACTCTTATCGTATGGGTTTAGCTTGAACTTGCTTGATTATGATGTCCGATGCAAAGAGGAAGAAAGCCAAGCACTCCTCCAATTCAAACAGCACCTTGTCGATGATTCCCATATGTTGTCTTCTTGGGATAGTCACGAAGATTGTTGCAAGTGGAACGGAATTCGCTGCAGTAACAAAACAGGTCGTGTCATCAAGGTTGATCTCCAGGTAGATTTGTCAGTTGAGCCAACTAAATATCTAGCAGGTGAGATAAGCTCTTCATTACTTGGATTGCAATATTTGACCTACCTGGACTTAAGTTTCAACGATTTTTCTGGGGAACCCTTTCCAAATTTCATTGGTTCTCTCAATAAATTACAACATCTCAATCTTTCAAGAACTTATATTGCTGGAACCATTCCACAACAACTAGGAAATCTCTCAGGCTTGATTTCTCTTGATCTAAGCGGGAATATGGATTTGATTGAGTTACATAATCTCGATTGGCTAATTCATCTTTCATCTTTAACACACTTAGACATGAGCTTTGTAAACCTCAGCCAGGTACTCAATTGGCAAAATAAGGTTAGCATGCTCCCTACTTTGACAGACTTGAGTCTAAGTTCTTGCAGTCTCTCCACAACGATTCCTCCTTTTCTGTCCAATGCTAATTCGTCGTCGCAACTTCTATTCCTTGATCTCTCTTTCAATGATTATCTCAACTGCTCCATATTTCCTTGGTTGTTCAACTCCACTACAAGCCTTGTTGGTCTTGACCTCACTTATTCTGGGTTACAATGCTCCATTCCAGACACCTTTGGCAGCATGAATTCTCTTCGAAGTCTAGATCTTGATAGCAATAGTCTTGATGGCGGCATTCCAAAATCGATTTGGGATTTATGCAACTTAAACTCATTGTCTCTCACTAGTAATAATCTCAGTGGACACCTTTATAATGGATTTATGAGTAATGTGTCTGGTTGTATGGGAAGTTCTTGAAGGTTTTGCTATTAGACAAGAATAGATTCACAGGGAAATTGCCTGAGAGCATTGGAAACTTTTCCAATCTTGAGATTTTAAATTTACAATGGAACAAGTTCACGGGGCCATTGCCTAAGAGTATTGGAAACTTGGACAATCTCAAGTCTTTAAGCTTACAACAGAATAATTTCACAGGGCCATTGCCTGAGGGTATTGGTAACTTATCTAATCTAGAGGTCTTGAACGCTGCTGACAATTCTCTTGAAGGGGTGATCTCTGAGGTTCATTTTTCAAATCTCTTCAAATTACGAAAATTATATTTAGGATCAAATTCTCTGAATTTAAGCCTCAGCTACGATTGGGTTCCCCCTTTCCAACTGGATATTATGCTTTTGAGTTCTTGCGCAATGGGTCCAACTTTCCCAAAATGGCTTCGAAGTCAAAAGAATTTATCTAGGCTTGATATATCCCATGCCCAGATTTCTGATAGTGTCCCAGCTTGGTTTTGGGACTTCACTCCGGGGCTAGAGTCTTTATGTTTGTCTCACAACAAGCTGCATGGGGAATTGCCAGATTTATCATCATCCAGACAAGGTATTTTTGGCAGAATAGATCTCAGCTCCAACATTTTTGAGGGTTCAATACCACATTTTAATTCAAATGTGACATTACTAGACCTATCGAACAATAGGTTTTCTGGGCCAATTTCCTTCTTATGTGATTCAGGTGTGATTTCATTGACCAGCTTAAACCTATCAAACAATACACTGTCTGGAGAGCTTCCAGATTGCTGGATGAATTTTCAAGAGTTGGCTATTCTTGACTTGGCCAACAACAACTTCTATGGGAAGATACCTAGCTCGATGGGCTCCTAAGTCTCAGTTCAATTTTTACATTTAAGCAACAATAGATTTGTTGGAAACTTTCCATTGTCACTTCAGAATTGCAGCAAGTTGAAAACCATTCACGTGGGAGAAAATAATTTGTCAGGAAAGATACCTTCGTGGTTAGGTGATAGCCAACCCGATTTGGTTATTCTTATCCTACGATCAAATCAATTTAATGGAAGTTTGCCTTTAAACTTATGTCATTTATCAAATATTCGACTCTTGGATCTTTCTTTGAACAAGATTGAGGGAACTATTCCTGAGTGTATCAACAATTTGACAGCAATGTCTCAGAAAGAGATTTCTGGCGGCCTAATGGATTACTACGGGTTTCTTACATATTTCATGGATCATGCATCATTTGTATGGAACGGAAAGGAGTCTGTGTTCCAAACTTCATTGCTACTTGCAAAGATTGTTGATCTTTCAAACAATATATTACACGGAGAAGTTCCGGAAGGAATTACTAGTCTTACGGAGTTGGTTGCCTTAAATTCATCGAGGAACCATTTAACTCCAAAGATCGGCCAATTGCAAAATTTGGAATCTCTTGATTTATCTAGAAACCAGCTTCGTGGTGAAATCCCAGCAAGTCTTTCCGACATGAGTTTTCTTAGTCTTTTGGACTTGTCCAATAACAACTTATCGGGCAGGATACCAACAGGAACTCAACTCCAGTTACTCGATGCTTCTGCCTTTATCGGCAATCCTGAACTATGTGGCCCTCCACTTCCAAACAAGTGTCCAGGAGATTTTCATCCAGATTACACAAACAGTACCAGAGCGCACAAGACTGACGACATTCAGACAAATGATGAAGATGGTTTTATAACTCAAGGATTTTTTGTTGCTACAACCCTCGGATTTATTGTAGGGTTCTGGGGAGTGTGTTGCACTTTATTGCTAAACCTAAAGTACATAAAGATGCGTCTCGCTTCCAATGCTCGAGCGATGTTAAGATATATAAGCTCTGCATGACAGTAACTCGATCTATGCATGCGCACGTTACAAAGTTGGATCAAGAAACTTTATGGCAAGAATCCTCTCCCTATATATGATATTAATATAATCATGTTCAAACATTAGGTTATCTCAAGTATTTTAGTACCACACACAATATGAATATATATATATATATGTATAGAAATGTAATAGTACGTACGAATTTAATTACCATATATAGTCATCTTAAATTCGCATCCATGCATTTAAATATATGTCATCTATTAATTAAGCATTAGCATTGGCTAGCTTCATCAAAGCCATATTCAAAATTTGATGAAAAGTACATATTTTCCATAAATCTAAAACCTCTCTAGCCATAACATCACATTGGATTAGTCAAAATAATATAATATTATTTTTTTAATAATAATATTTTCTTTTCATATTTTGCAATTACACTAACTATATATTAATTAATAATAATATTTCTTCCTTCATATATTTCAAAACTAAACACAAAAATGAAAGTGAAAAGGCATTTGGGGGAAGTGAAAATTGCAAAAAATGAAAACTGAAAAGCAAAGCAATTGGGATAATTTTTACAATAAAATATTACTTTTGAAGATGAATAATATATATTTCAATTTGAAGATATATTTAAAATTACTGTAGCTCATAGTTCGAGCTTTTACTTTTTGAAGAAGCAGCCAATGTAAATCATTTTATCTACATTTCTTCAAATTTTGAAGATGCATGAAGAAGTAGATGTCAGTGCTCTTAGTGTCTTCCTAATTTGGTTGGTCATTTCTCCCTCCATAACCCTCCCGGCCAAGACGCCTAGCTCTCACACTTCTGTAAAAAGTATTTCCATTTTCCAATATTACTACCATCTCCCAACAAAAACTATAATACTGACATTAATTAGCATTCACAATATTTGGAGTTTAGAAGGGAATATTAGTTTTTGCCTATTATTTTGTTGAGTTTTGCATTCACAATTTCATGACTTGTCTCTAAAATTAGAGTATAATTATTTTAGTCCTCTCTTTCCATTTGTGCGGCCCTCGGTTTAATTTCTAATTACAAGTATTAATAGTGATG
The DNA here is from genome assembly GCA_003123785.1 of Pterocarya stenoptera. Taxonomy (NCBI): domain Eukaryota; kingdom Viridiplantae; phylum Streptophyta; class Magnoliopsida; order Fagales; family Juglandaceae; genus Pterocarya; species Pterocarya stenoptera. The sequence goes on along the minus strand of QEOT01008984.1, from coordinate 360,978 downwards.
TTTCTATCAAACTAATACTAATTGATGTTTCTTAATTACCAGGGATCCAACAGGAGATGTTTCATCATTTCAATAAACTAGTAATTCTACTTTACTACATCAAGTCTTTGTGTTTGTTTTTCTTTATTGGACTAGCTTTAATTCAATATATTGTATCAAAAACAAAAACAAAAAAAAAATATTGTTAGTCATTAATGAAATTATTTGTAATTACTATTCAGAGCAAAATGATTCTCAATATTTGAATATATATATTGCTAGCAAAGATATACTTGAAAAAAACAGAGCAGGTTTATGATCAATGGCTATTGAAAAAAAAAACATGATACAGCAGCTGATAGTACCTTTGTTATGGAAATTTCTTCCAAACTTGGGTTGGAATGTATGAACCAAAATATAGAATAAAAAAGCAACTGATAGTACTTTTGTTATGGAAATTTCTTCCAAACTTAAAAACACCTGCTCATCGAAGAAAGGAGGCAGCAGCTAATGCTGAAAAAAAAAAAAAAAAAAACTCATGTTATTCCAACTTATCTACTCTTCAAAGAGAGTTTATTTGTTCAAGGTATAAACTAGTTAACTCTATCCATGTCCAAGTCTTTTTGCACCTAACTGCGGTAGGGAGAGGCTGGGTAGTGGTTTATGGTCACAGTCTGTGTCAAACCAAACACGACAAAGAGGCCAAGTAAAACAATATAACTTCAGAAGATAAAACCTCTTACAATCAACAAAAAAAATTGATAATTTTTAAGAACTAATATTGGAAGCAAAATGGAAGAATATTTGCTTTCTGACCATATTATGGATTGAGAACCAGCTCCAGTCTACACAGCAGCATCTATGAAATCCAATATATTCTGGACCATTTTCACCAACAACCAAATACTCTTGGAGCATTCAACTAAGACAACTAACTACTATAATTAACCATAAATTAGTACCCGCAGTACTGTGAGTGAGATCTCCTAATGTGCCATTTATTATATAAATACCAAGAACGTCTTTTAATGTATTATTATTCAAATGTTATGAAACATTTTCCAATGTTATGGCACGCAATAATAAGAGAATAAATATTATATGCAGTAGTAATACTAGGAATGAGAGGTTCATTGCTCAGTGCTACTTATAGAATGTTAATCATCCTCAACTAAAATGAAATTTCTTTTCTTGGTTTGTAAGCTTAAAAAGGTGATTTCTCTGGAGGGTCAGTCAACATTAAAAAGCAATAAGATGCTATTAAGGTGATTTTTGGCCACCCTGTCAAAATCAATTGGTCACTCAGTGATAAAAGGAAACAAAAGAACTCAGCTTTCCCATTAAAATGCAGACAATGTAAAAGAACACAATCTTTGAAAACAAAAAATAGAAAGCTTCATAACAAGGTTAAGTGATAATATGAACGTCGTTAAATTGTAAAAGCTACCAAAAGGCAAACCTCATACACCCATCATCAAAAGGAAAATAGAGTAATAAATCCTCCATCATGACATTATGCATTGCCATCCCTCAAGCCAACATCATCAGCATCAGTTTCCAGCTTTGCTGTATCAACAAGAGCATGCAGGTGAAAGTTTGAGTTACTATGTGCCACCATTTATTCTCCATTATGACTTCATGATTCTGAATGAACATGCTTTTCTTTTCCACATGGAAGATAACGAGGTAGGGGGATAGGAGGTGAAGATGGCACTCAAGCGCCATTGGAGACTTGAACCTCTGTTTAGACAAATGCCACTACACTCACCCTACCTTACCAGGTCAAAAACAACTACAGAAGGGCAGGCCTTTTCACTAATTATTATCAATGAGCATATCCTAAGCTGAGCAGTCTAAGAGCAGCATGTACGTTCTACTAATAACCCACTACCACTAATGAAAGTTGTAATTTACACAATAATGCTCTGCCTATACATGCTGCAGATATTAATCCCAAGTACTCCGAGTGGTAAAATCCCAAATCCAACAACCCTAACCCTAGCACCTCATAAAACCAAGCCACCAAATCAGATAAAACCAAGACAGATGCAAAAATGGACTACAACCATGGCCCCCTGTCCATCGATCCTTACCGTCAATCAGTGTTAACCGAAGAGAAAAACAGACGAAGGGGAGAGAAACACAAAAAAGGATTGAGAGAAGTGGAGAGACGGAGGATACAGAGACTCACGAACTAGGCGAGGTGGCGACCGGCGCGGCAGCAGGCGCATGAAGATGGCAAGAACGACAGAAAACTCAGAGAAGAGAAAAAGATTATCGAGCTGGAGAGAGAGAGAGAGAGAGAGAGAGAGAGCACATCGGGGTTGGGGGGAAACTGAGAAAAAGCAAGGGGGAAAAGGTTTTAGGATAAAATTTAAACCAGGTTTTTTGCGGCGGTTTTATATCGCCGTAAAAAGACTAATGTGTTTTGCAGCTGTTTTGTATGGCCGCCAAAACTAAAATAAGGAAACTGAGATATGTTTTGTTTGCGACGATCATGTAACCGCCACAAAATCCGTTATTATTTTCCATCTCTTACAAGCATGTTTTTTTGCTGTACAAAAACTCTCCACAAATACTCATATTTACGGCATTTTGCCTTTATCGCCGCAAGGAAAACTCATCTACAGTAAAGTTTATTTCTTTTGCTGGAAATGATTTTAGTCATAAACAGACTTAGGGCTGGTTTGGAAGTTAGAAATTCTCAAAATTTCACATCTCATCTCAACTCATTATTACACTTTTTTCAAATTTTCATATAAAATATAATAAATAATTCAACTTTTTCAAATCCCAATTCAACTTTTTCAAATCTCAAAACTAAAAAATAATATTTTAAACTTTAAAATAAAATACAAAGTTCCCATCTCAACTCCCAAACCTCCCCTTAGATCATCACAAAAGAACAAAAAATCGCCGCAACAAGTGTGGGAACTGTTCAGCCTAAAATAAAAATCAAAATTGCTACGACGACTTTGCTTTCGCTGCAATAAAGAAGTATTAGCAACGATTTCTTTTGCGGTAAATATAAAGTCATTGGAAACAGGCAATTTTCTTATAGTGACGTACATAGTTGGCATTTTAGATGTAATTCCTATTGTAATTTCTTTATTTTTGCTGAAAATGTTTAGAGGCTGATTGCAACATCCTCAACATTACTAGCATCTTAAAGTGTCAAAATAACTCTACGGCCACACTTTCTCAAAATTTTTGTTATTCTTGTTCTCCATATTTGTGAGTTGGTCATTATATTTGTTAGGGATAAAATTGACTGAGTCTAACCCATTGAAAGCCTTTCACTAATAATAAGGAAAGAGATAAAACACGAAATAGATACGGCAAGCAAGAAATAAACCAAAAGAAGTTGACTCAAACTCCTAAAAGGAAAAGGCCTCACAAGGCAAGTTTGACTCAATCACTCCAAGAAAGAAAATATATCTCTATAAAAGAAAGAGATCCCTACAAATGAAGGGGACTCTCAACAATTTCTCTATACATAGAATGCACCACACACAGTGACTCCACATGATTTCTCTCAAGGGAGGCATTGTCTTCAACGTCTCGAAATCCTAAATTTCTCTATTGTATTGAGAGATTGTCAAATTGCCTATTATAGTGGATTTTACCCTCCAACAACCTTTGGACGTAGACTTTTATGCTTAACTATCACAAGTGCTTGGGCAAGGCCTTGAAGAGGTGGAGAGGGTTGTTGGGTTGCTGAGTTGTTGTATAAGGGAAGGAAGTAACGAGAATAACTGTCGTGAAAGGGTTAGTGAAATGGTGAGTTTTGCAGAAAAGGGGAAAAGCATTTTGTGTGTTGGGTTGTGCAATTTGGGTGAAAGAGTTAAATGAAACGGGTCATTTTGTAGTAAACTGTGTTGAGTTTGATTGTTTAAGTTTGCGTTTTGGATTTAACGATGTGTTTTGATATTCTGGAGTTCATTTCTGCTAGTTTATAAGTAGAGATGATGGTCCTTGGGAGTTTGAACAATTCTGAAGTTAGTTCTCTGAGTTTCTTGGAGGTTGAGGATTTTCAAAACATATCAGTGCTTGAATGGAAATCAATCCCATATGGTTTGTTGATCACTTATTTGCTAAGAGACTTGCAAAAAGTTAGTTGGGGTGTGATTAGTGAGAGATTGTGATTAATTTGTCCATTAAAATTAATTGATTTAGCAGGTTATATTTGTCTCAAATGCTAAAATAAATATTCTTAAAAATGGTCTTAATATT
>QEOT01008984.1:326967-355793 GCA_003123785.1 Pterocarya stenoptera | reverse complement strand
TCACAAGTGCTTGGGCAAGGCCTTGAAGAGGTGGAGAGGGTTGTTGGGTTGCTGAGTTGTTGTATAAGGGAAGGAAGTAACGAGAATAACTGTCGTGAAAGGGTTAGTGAAATGGTGAGTTTTGCAGAAAAGGGGAAAAGCATTTTGTGTGTTGGGTTGTGCAATTTGGGTGAAAGAGTTAAATGAAACGGGTCATTTTGTAGTAGACTGTGTTGAGTTTGATTGTTTAAGTTTGCGTTTTGGATTTAACGATGTGTTTTGATATTCTGGAGTTCATTTCTGCTAGTTTATAAGTAGAGATGATGGTCCTTGGGAGTTTGAACAATTCTGAAGTTAGTTCTCTGAGTTTCTTGGAGGTTGAGGATTTTCAAAACATATCAGTGCTTGAATGGAAATCAATCCCATATGGTTTGTTGATCACTTATTTGCTAAGAGACTTGCAAAAAGTTAGTTGGGGTGTGATTAGTGAGAGATTGTGATTAATTTGTCCATTAAAATTAATTGATTTAGCAGGTTATATTTGTCTCAAATGCTAAAATAAATATTCTTAAAAATGGTCTTAATATTATGCAAAATGATTATTAGGCCCATTTACTTACTAATGTTGGGCCTTTTAGTAAAGCATACTAACCTGTTGAAATTAATCCATTACAGTACTTACTTATAAAATAAAAATGAAAATAATCCATTACAGTACTCCTGGCCCAAGGCCGCACAATAGGCTCAAGCCCAAAATTGGCCCATGACTCTTACAAGGGACTTAAGCCTTGTACTAATCAGAAGGCAAAGAAGAGGGTTACGAAAAGAATCTAGAGACCCACGGGAGGAAAGAGAGAGAACCCTTGAGGGCATATCTGTGGACATTGAGGGATAATCAATTACAGGAGAGAGAAAGAGGCGATAGAGATGAAAATAAAAGGAGGAGAAAGGCCAAAGGAAGATTCATTCGTTTTTGTGGGAAGTATTAGGATTTTCGTTCATTGTTTTTTTTTAACCTTTCACTGATAGTTGTTAGGGTTTTTATTATGCCTCGTGTTCATCATCAAAATGATGATGTGAGGCTAGATCTGAAACTTGGATTGCAAGGGAAGGTTTTTATTTCCTTTGATAATTGTTTGGTATCTATGATTTTCATATTATTCTTTTCATTATGTTGACAAACATGATTTGCATGTGAGTATTTGAGGAATTTCTTGTTCTTGATCTGTTGTAGACTCACGGCATAATAGAGCCTTGAATCAATAAAGGATTCCGCTTACCAAGAGCTAAGCACGATGTTGGATATTAATTTGATGAGGGATTTCAAATATTAGTGTGTAAATCTGAGCATGCATGCTTTATTCCAAAGTTATTGATTCCTTGATTGGGTTAGTAATATCGGATAGCACCTAGAAATCCAATCCTTTATTCGATTGAAATGAAACCCTAACCTACAGTCCAAGTGCTTGTTAAACTATTTCTTAGACCCTTTTCTTTGTTCAAAGCTTATTGCATCCTTTTGTGTGAATCCACTTTGGTACATACGGTATTTGTAATTTCAGTGTCTAGGGGATTTTAATCTTATTGTTTTTTTCTTAATCTTCAAAATGAAACTGTCGAGCCCTCACTCTCAAGTCTCAGTACTCAACCGTCAGCCCTCCCCTTCTCCTCTCCAGCAGCAACCACTCTCCACTCCACTCTCCAGCAGCAGTGGCATCGGCAGTAGTAGTGGCCCAACCTCCACATCCCTCCATCAAAAGGCGCATCCCACACCCACGGACCCATAACAAAATTACTTCGATTTTCAGTAATCAGTTTAGTGAATTAAAGATTTTATGTATGAGAATTTTAGTGATTAGAATTTTATTATTTTGAATTTCATCAATATATAAATTAGGGATTTTAGGTATGAGAATTTTAGTGAAAACCGACCCCTTGTTATTTTACCAAGCTTGGAAACATGAAGAGATTTTACTTCGAATTTCATCAATATATAAATTATAACCTACAACAAATTGGAAATATATAGCTTTGTACTTCATGTGAATTGGTAGTGTGAACTATGAATTGGTGGTAGTGTCGTAGAACTGGTAGTGTGAACTGTGAAGTTAGTGAAATTTGAAAATCATGTGAAGTCAGTTTGTAGAGCTGTAGGAATAAAGATAATGAAATAATTTGTGAGGTTAATGAGCGATCTAAAATCTAGATTAGAGACTTAGACCTGTGATGTTTGCCACGTTGCAAACTAGTTGTTGTGTAATTGTGTTAATTTTTTTGTTTTTTGTTTGTTTTAATTGTTGTGTAATGACGTGGTATATATAATTTTTTACATGTTAGATGAATTCTTCGTTAAATCCAATTGATCTTGAGTCGAACTCCCAAATAATTAATTTGGAAGAGACCCAAACACCAAAACCCCTAAGTGCCCTAATAATAGTAATTGTCCACTTCCTAAGAAACGGAAGTGGAATGATCTGTCAATTGTTTGGGACCATTTTACAAAAGTTGAGGGTTGTGCCGTAGATGATTCTAAGGCCAAGTGTAATTATTGTGGCAAGATGTACGCTTGCCACTTAAAGACGAACGAAACTTCAACCATACAAACCCATCTGCCTTCATGTCCCAAAAATCCTTATAAACGTAAGCATTTGAATAAATATCAAACAACATTGACAGGTGAGGCATCCTCGGTGGGTTTGGAGAGAGTAATAGTTTGTTAAGGAATCTTGTAATCTATAAATATAGTGAAGAGGCTGTAAGGTTGGCGCTTACAAAGATGGTAATCATCGATAATTTAAGAAGATGGTTTGGTTGCTTGAACCTAGATTTAAAGTGCCATGTGAGTCATGGTTGCAAAAGATTGTATGAAATTATTTTCATCTAAAAAGGCCAAGCTTAAAAACTTGTTTAAAGATGGGGGAATGAGGATTTAATTAACTACCAATATGTGGACATCGGTACAAAAATCTTAATTATATATGCCTAACTGCATATTTCATTGATAGTGATTGGAAATTGCAAAAGAAAATTATTAATTTGTGTTTAATCCCTAATCTTCAAGAAGATACTATTAGGAACTATATTGAATTGTGTCTCCTTCACATTGATAAAATATTTACTGTTACTGTTAATAATGCTAGCTCAAATGATACTGCAATTTCATATTTGAGACATTTTTTTACGGGGAATATGTTGGGGGGAAAGTATATGCACATGAGATGTTGTACTCATATTTCTGAACCTTGTCGTGAATGGGGGTCTTAAGGAGTGTAATTACGCCATTTAGAAATGCGGTCAGATATGTGTGCCCCTCCCCTGCAAGATTAGACAAGTTTAAGAGATGTGCATAAAAATAGAAAATTGATTGTAAAAAAATATTGTCCCTTGATGTGCAAACCCGATGGAATTCAACTTACATGATGTTGGAAGCGGCTGAGAAATTTGAGAAGGCTTTCAGGTGAATGGAGAGTGAGGACTACAATTTTGTCTCTTACTTTAAGGATGGACTCCTAGAGTTAACGAGTGGGAGATAGTGCGGATTTTTGTGAAATTTTTAAAAATGTTTTATGATGCCACTTGTCTATTTTTTGGGTCTGTATATGTCACGGCAAATACCAATTTTTTGGAGATTTGTATACTCCAAAAAAAGTTGGTTAGGCTAAGTGAGAGTGGGAATAGTTGTTTGATGAACACGACCATAAGCATGAGAGTGAAATATGATAAGTATTAGGGTTTATTGGATAGGATGAACTTATTGTTGTTGATTGCAATTGTCCTTAATCCACGCAGTAAGTTAGGGCTTCTTACTTTCCAACTGAAAAAAATTCATGATGCGAGTCAGGCTGAAGAGTTGTTGTCGAGTGTGAGACAATTATTATCTAACATGTATGCGAAGTATAATGCTACGTTCAGTTCTACCTTGACTAGCAGAGAATATGTTCCCCCTCCAGCATCTGCACCCACAAATGATGGTGAAAACAATCATGAGTCACAACTTTTTTATGAGTGGTTGCTAGCATCGACTGTCTTTGGTTCTACAGCTACCAAAACAGAGATAGACCGGTATTTATCAGATAATTGTGAGATATTCAGCCAATCTTTTGACTTGTTGAATTGGTGGAAAGTTAATGAGCCTAAGTATCCTATACTTGCGATAATTGCACGAGACGTGTTAGTCATGCTTGGTTCCACTGTTACATCAGAGTCAACATTTAGTACAGGAGGTCGTGTACTTGATTCTTTTTTAAGTTCGTTGGTTTCGAGAACTGTTGAGGCACTTATTTGTACTCAGAATTGGTTGCGACATTTGTCAATGCCAATTGATATTCGAGAGTCTATGGATAATATTGAGAGCTTTGTGGTAGAATCTGGTAATGTTTTTCACATTCAATTTCCATATTCATTTACTTTTATAATTTAATTTAATTTTTTTTCATTATCCTAATTTATTAATATTGATTATTTGATGTTTTTCTATATAGAGTTAGGAGCATCGTTCATCACAACTATTGATGACTGAAGAGTTGAAAACTGCATTGGCCCTTGGGAATCTATTTGAAATCTTAAAGAATGAAGATTTGTGTAATTCTATTCAAGAACAATTGTTGTTTACTTGCTTAAGACAATTTGGTATTGTTTGTAATGTGTATTAAACATCTAGTGAAGTTTTTTTAATTTATTTTTAGTTATCTAGTAATTAGTATATAAGATAATAAGACTATAAATTATAAGTAGAATAGTTATTAGTTACTGATAGTATACATGATATTAAAATTAAATGAAATTGAATATTTAAAATTAATTTTAAAAATTCAGTAAAAAAAGTCCAAAATGTTGATGATCTTGAATAATAAATTGAGCCTAAAAATAGGTTGAATTGGGTTTTAAAAATGCCTAAAATGAATGGCCCAAACCGATGGACCGTGAACTGGCCGACAACCAATCTGGCCAGTTTTACCCCCTTACACGGTCGGTTTCGATCGGTATTCCACCCAAAAAATGATGTGTCGGTCGGTCTCGATTTTGTGCTAAAACCGAACATTATTTAATTTTGTTTTCCAATTGATATGGAATCATTATAAAGGGCAAGAATTTCAAATTTCTATTTCAATTTTTCTTCCTAACGTGGATAGGATCAAGATTGTGGTGGCCTCAAGATGATTCATTAAACTGGACCATTATTCAGCATGGGCGTAATCCTTTTTTCTTACGTTCTAGGCCCAAGGGCCAAGGATCACTATATTATGGACAATGATAGCCCTCCAACTAGTTTCCAACAGTTTACAATTAATTAGGTAATTAAATATATTTTATAAAATTATAAGATGGTTTTCATATCACTTTTTACTTTTTATTTTTTTGCAATTTTTCATTATCAACGAGCTGGAAGAGTATCATTATTCAAATAAATAATTATTTAAAACTTATTTTGACGATTATACAAGTGGAATTTTTTTTTTTTAGGTCTCATTTTCTATTATTTTTTTTTCAAACTACTCAATTTTCAAGACGATGATACATATTTGTCTAACATTATCCTTCCTTCCTTTTGGTTGGCCAAAATGTGCGTTTATCCTTCCATTGATTGTCTTTCAAGAAGGGTCCCCCACAATAATTTTCAAAGTAAAGTGTCTCACTAATTCAGTTGACCAAAATGTTTTTTTCTTTCATTCTATCGATCGATTGTCATTTGAGAAGGTATCCCACCATAAATAATTTCCTAATAACTCAAGTATTTCCAAATAATTTTGGTTCCCTTTGCCTGTAGATAGATAGGTTTGAAATTGAATGCAATACTTGTAACTATTGCCAATATATATTAGAACGGATAAAATATATTAAACTTAAAAGTAAGCTTACTAGCCCAGTTCAGGGGGAGAGGCCTCATCAAGCAAAAAAGTAAGAGAAGATAAGGAGAGAAAGAGATAATGAAAAATTGGCGTGAGAAAAATAGGTGACGTGACATAAAGGAGACAGGATGTGAGATAAAATAAGGGAGGAAACATAAGACAAAGAGGAAGAAATCGAAGACTTCATGAAGGGTCCCACAATAATTTTCAAGTAAAGTTATTCAACTAATTCCGTAGACCAAAAGAGTTTTTTTTTTTTTCCTATTGATTATCATTCGAGAAGATGTCCCACTGTACTTCCACAACAATTTCCCAATTATAAGTAAAGCCTTTACAAATAACTTGCCTTATTCTAAATGTAAACTGCGGAAAAGACAACGGATATGGACTGGAGTAGTGACCCTTGAATCAGATTGATAGATATGAAATTCAATGCCAATATAGTACTCTTTTTTTCTTTCATATTTAAAATCATATTTTAATCTCTAAATATGTTTTAATGAGCTTTTAACTCTATTGATTTAAAATTATCAGTCTAAACTCTTTGTATTGATTATCATTGAATGTACTTCCACAATGATTTCCCAATGTTTTTCTTTCATGTTTAGACATTGTATTACTAAATTTGGTCACTAAGTATCTTAATTTATTGTATGGGAGCACAATGTTAATAACTAAAGTATCAGAAAAAGTGCTCAATTAATTTACAATAATGCAATGCATATTATTAATAACCTAAATTCTTTACAAATAACTAATTAAAATATATCCTACAATTAATGTAGTTCTTTTTTTTTTTCCAAAAAAAAAAGTGTTTCCCATATTTTTTCTGATATAATTTATAAGACTTACGTGAATGATACAGTAGGGTAAACGGATGATGTGAGTGAACAGCATGAAAACGACACCAATTATATCAATGTGTCCCATTTTTTTCCAATATTAATTGGATCAAGTTGGATTAAATTCCAAAGTATTTGGCGTGGAAATTGGACTCAGTCTAAATCCTTTTTGGACGCTGTATTAAATTCTCTGATCCTAAAATTACTGGTTCACAAATTTTTTAGAATCTCAATTCCTACAAATTAATTATCTTCTATCATTTTGGTACTTTTACATATTTTTATTTATTTATTTTTTCAAAGTCTACAGAAGAAGTTCTACCACATGCATGTGACAACGAATGACATGAAAGGTATCTATTTTTTTGAGCAAAAACAAAATTTTTAAATAGAATTGATTGCATATATTGGTCCCTATGTGAATGGATGATGTGATTGTGGAGCATGAAAACTTGTAGAAGGGTTTAGATGTAGATAAGGTTTGAACTACTATCTTATCTACTTATTTTTTTAAATAATTGACCTTGCGAATGTTACACGCAAATTGGATTGACTTGAGTCAGTCCAATTAAATTCGAGTAAGCTTTTGAATAGATTTGGACTCTTTTGAAATATGGTCCCTTTTAGACGTTGTATTCTACTATTGTTTATTTGCGTTTTGAAAGATGCTTATGTACATGTTGGGTTTATTTCAACAAAATAAATCCAAAAGTATTTATCATATAAATAATATGTAACGCAAAATTTCAATTGGAGCTCAACTTCTAATTCTCAATGCTTTTACCTTTAATTATGGGCAATCCTGAAATATCATATTGTGGTTCTCCATTTTCAAACAAGTGTACGTTTGGGGTATCTTCATAAAGTTCATAATTAATGACATTGGAGTCCAGAAGAGTCATAAGATTCAGGATGTCTAGGCAAATAATGGTGATCAGGTTACATTGCTGCAACCCAGCCTCATTAGTACTCATTTTAAAAACGATATTTTTCTAGACAAATATAATAAAAATATACAATTAGGTTATTCTTAGAATATAATCCTAAATGCAGCAGAAATGTTGAAGTTTTCTTAAATTTAATAACCTAAATTCTTTACAAATAACTAATTAAAATATAACCTACAATTAATGTAGTGTGTTTCCCATATTTTTTCTGATATAATTTATAAGACTTGCGTGAATGATACGGTAGGATAAACGGATGATGTGAGTGAACAGCATGAAAACGACACCAATTATATGAATGTGTCCCATTTTTTTCCAATATTAATTGGATCGAGTTCGATTAAATTCCAAAGTATTTGGCGTGGAAATTGGACTCAGTCTAAACCCTTTTTAGACGCTACATTAAATTCTCTTATCCTAAAACTACTGGTTCACAAATTATTTAGAATCTCAATTCCTACAAATTAATTCTCTTCTATCATTTTGGCACTTTTATATATTTTTATTTATTTATTTATTCAAAGTCTACAGATGAAGTTCTACCACATGCATGCAATGACAAATGACATGAAATGTATCTATTTTTCTGAGCAAAAACAAAATTTTCAAATAGAATTGACTGCATATATTGGTCTCCTGGATGAATGGATGATGTGATTGTGGAGCATGAAAACGTGTAGATCAAGGGTTTAGATATAGATCAGGTTTGAACTACTGTTCTCTCTACTTATTTTTCTAAATAATTGACCTTAAGTACGTTACACGCAAATTGGATTGACTCGGATCAATCCAATTAAATTCGAGTCAACTTTTGTATAGATATGGACTCTCTTGAAATATGGTCCCTTTTAGACGCTGTATTCTACTATTGTTTTTTTGCGTTTTGAAAGATGCTTATGTACATGTTGGATTTATTTCAACAAAATAAATCTAAAAGTATTTATTATATAAATAATATGTTGGCATATTCTAATAACAACTTGTAAGGCAAAATTCCAATTGGAGCTCAACTTCTAATTCTCAATGCTTTTGCCTTGTCATAAGATTCAGGCAGTCTAAGTAGATAATGATGATGAGATTACATTGCTGCAACTCGGCCTCATTAGTACTCATTTTAAAAACGATACTTTTCTAGCAAATAAAATAAAAATATAATCTTAAATGCAGCAGAAATTTTGAATTTTTCTTAAATTTAAAATCCCAAGATAATTTTGCTGTAAATTTTTGAAAAGCCAAAATGTATAATATTAGTTAAATCTCTCTATATTCTTTTTGGTGTGCTCTTCAAGGCTTTTATTTTTTCAGCCCTGTGCATGATTTTTCTAAATTTTTTCTTAACCTTTTTTTTTTCTTTTTTTGTAATTGCATATATATTCGTTGATCATATTTTTTTTTTTGCATTAAAGAGGTAAAAATCTTATCTATATTTGGTTAGTATAAATGATTTATTCCTATAATCGGCAAATATATGAATAAGTTTCTATATTTTGATCATTTTTATAATTCCTATATATAATTATATATAGAAAAATAAACTCATCATCATTTCTCATAGAAACATCTTAAAACATTAAATAATTAACAAGTAAGTGAAACATAACATATTCAAAATAAAAATACATCCAAAAACACAAAACGTGTAGGGATATAAAAGTTTGAAATTGACATCAATGATCGGAGGAAAATTTCCCCTACTATTTATTTCAAATAAATGAGTACCTTACCTTACACGCAAACTGACTTGGTCAATCCAGTTAAATTCGAGTAGACTTTTGTGTGGAATTAATGGACTCTCAAGATCGATTAAATTCGGCTTATTTTAAACGCAATCGGAATCGATTGACCAAAAGGTGTTATTGTAATTTGTTTTTCTTTCTTTTCTATTAATTGTCTTTCGAGCAAGCTGTGCATGCATGTCTAAATTTAATATATTTTAAAATATCTATAAATAATAATAAAATAATTTTTAAATAGTAATAAAATAGTTTGAATTGAAATATTTTATTAAATTTTAAAAATAAGAGAAAAAATTTAAATAAAATATTAAAAAATTAAAAAATTATTTAAATATGATTTTACTAATTTTTATTTTAGTAAAATAGTTGTATTGTTTTTTATATTTTAATTAGAAGTTTGAAAAAATATAATAATTAGATAAAGATTTGACCAAAAAGTTAGGATTTCTAGTTAAAAAATATGTTATTTTTAATAATATTAAAAAAAATTTCGTAATATTTGAAAATACCGCGTTGTACTGACATTAATGCCTTACTCTACAATATAAAAAATTAAAAATAAATAAATAAATTACGGATTCAAAGTCGTGGCTGCCAACACGGATATGGAGTAGTACTGCCAATGTAGGAATACTTTTCTCCTTTATATTGAAAATGATATTTTAATCTCCAAATATTTAATTAGCTCTTATCTCGATTGATTAAAATAAAACATTGTAGACATGATGATTAACAATTTTTGGAGACAAACTGTGACGATCGAAGCAATGGAGCTCAAAAATTTAAGAACCCCTCGTCAATTAAATTCCATGACAAATTACTAATTAAAACTGTATGCCTAATCGTTTATTACAAGGTTAATTGGGAAATTCGAAATAATAAATACATTATTATTTTATGACTTTTACACAGCTTTTAATAAAATATTATTATTTCTCGAATTAAAAATTAAACAAAAAATATATAAATTTAAAAGATAATATTCTTTAAAAATCAAAGCACGCACGAAAACGTACTGTAGTAGTAGTGTTTGGATATAAAAGTTTGTAACTCATAGCATCAGTGTGAAAGTTTTCCCAACCATTTATTCCAAATAATTGACCTTAAAGTTTAGGAGGATGGGTTTGTTGCTCACTTCTCCTCTTATAGAGGATGGAATTTTGATGCAGGTTATTCTTTCCTCTGATTTATATAGAGAATGATACTCTCTTATATATAATGAATAAGTTTCTATATTTTGATCATTTTTATAATTCCTATATATAATTATATATAGAAAAATAAACTCATCATCATTTCTCATATAAACATCATAAACATTAAATAATTAACAACTAAGTGAAACATAACATATTCAAAATAAAAATACATCCGAATATATTATATAATATATATATAATAATATATATAATATAGTATATATATATATATTATAGTATATAATAATAATATTATTATATTATAGTATATAATAATAGAGTTGTAAGGGGATTTTTCTCATTTCTCAAAGCCCACTGGGCCTCGGCCCAATGCCAGGCCGAGGGCCCCCAAGTCCGCATAGGGGATGAAACATCTACCAGGGAGGTACACCGAATAGTCGACAAGACAGATCAGCCTGACAGTCTGTGACTGCTTTCAAAACCCAGAGACTTGCACAGAGCGCAACAGGAAATGCGGAGGGCCTTTTTTCCATCCGCATTTGATCATCTACGGCTCGTATAGACTAGATGCGAAGTCAGGAAACCACGCCGCATTAATGGCACCTCTGCTGAGCTACACGCCATATTTATGGAGCCATCGCAGAACTACGCCGCATTAAAGAAGGTCTGACAACAGAAATAGAAAGGAAGGCATAGACTTTGTGGAGACAAAGATGATTTGCACCCCTTCAACACATGTATAAATTGCTAGTTTCAGGTATGAAAAATGCTCTCTAATCCCTAAACTCCTTTACTCATTTCCAAGCTTCCAAGAATATTTACTAACTTTGGCATTGGAGGTTACCCGGCCCCAAAGCGGCCTTATCCAAGTTACACTACTCTCCATCTTTTGCAGGCCCATTTTTGAAGACCTAAGTTATCGGACCTTAGCCCAAAGGTGTGCGAAATACGATGTTAACAGTGGCGCCATCTGTGGGATCGCTATAGATCTTACGTGTACTTCTCGTGCCTGAGATAACTCATTCCAGGCGACTCAAAAACTTGACAAAGCTACCAAAGGCATGGAAATAAACCAGACAGAGAGCCAAGTACAGTGGAGTGAAAAGGTCGTAATGGAAGGAAGCCATACACTCGCTGGCAAAGCAATGCATCCAACAAAGGATGCCAGCGCTTTGCAACCAGCTCCAGATCACACAAAGGTCATAAGCGAAGTGCGAGATGAGCAGGAACTCCAGAAAGCAGAACCAATTTGACCATTGGAGCTTGTTACTCTTCACCCAGATCGGCCAGAGGCCAAGGTGACAATTAGCAGCAAAATGACATCTGAAGCCTGACGCGCCATTCAACAAATTCTCGCTAAGCATGAGGACCTGTTCGCATGGAGCCATGAGGATATGCCAAGAATAGCGCCCAAAATTATACAGCACAGCCTGAGTGTAGACCCAAAAGCTAAAGGAGTGAGGCAGAAGCGTTGAAGTGTCAGTGCAAAGAAGAATGGTGCCATAGCCAAGGAGGTGGACGTACTACTGAGTGCGGATTCATTCGAGAAGCTCACTACCTAGAGTGATTGTCTAATGTAGTGCTCGTAAAGAAGCCGAGCGGCAAATGGAGAATGTGCGTTGGTGATCGCAAGACTTCACTGGCCTCAACAAAGCTTGCCCGAAGGACAACTTCCCTTTCCCTTACATCGACCTCATTGTCGACTCAACGGTGGGTCATCGCATGCTTAGCTTCATGGATGCCTACTCTGGGTATAATCAAATCCGTATGAACATTGTGGATGAAGAGAAAACTTCGTTCATCACTGACCGAGGTTTGTATTGTTATACGGTGATGCCCTTTAGGCTTAAGAGTGTGGGGGCCACCTACCAGTAGCTGGTCAACCATATGTTGAAAGGCCAGATAGAAAGAAATATGGAGGTCTACATGGAGGACCTATTGGTCAAAAGTAGAACCTTAGAACAACACTTGGGATGACTTAAGGGAAGCTTTTTCGATACTACAACAGTACCAAATGAAGTTGAATCTGGCAAAATGTGCCTTTAGTGTCAGGTCGGGGAAGTTCTTAAGATTCATGGTGTCTGAGTGCAATATCGAGGCCAACCCTGAGAAGGTGGAGGCCATCCTCATCATGGCCCCACCTCGGAGCATAAATGAAGTACAAAGGCTAGCTGGGCGAATAGCCGCCCTTTACAGGTTCGTATTGAGATCAACTGACAAATGCTTGCCTTTTTTCAAAGTCTTGCGAAAAGCGAAGCCATGGGATGGCGAGTGCGACCAGGTGTTTGAAGCCCTCAACAAATACCTCATGAGTCCGCCGCTCCTCAGTCAACCCTGGTGCGGAGAAACGTTGACCTTGTACTTAACAGGCTCCCCTTAGATAGCTTCCTTAGCGTTGGTACGTGAGCAGGAGGGGGTCCAAAGGCTTATTTAATACACCAGCCGGGTGTACCGGGGGGTCGAGGCTAGATATCCCTGCATAGAACAACTGGTCTTTGCACTAGTAGTAACTACGCGCAAGCTGAGTCCTTACTTTCAAGCTTACCCAATACAGGTCCTCGCGGAAACCCCTCTAAAGAAGGTGTTGCAACGACCGGATGCCTCAGGCCGGCTTATGAATTGGGAGTGGAGCTGAACAAGTTTGAAATTGACTACGCGCCATGAAACACCATAAAGGGGCAAGTATTAGCGGATTTTGTCCCTGATTTCACTGGCTTCCAGGTTTGTGACATTGACTTATGTGACAAAAAGCAAAGTAATGATAATGTTCTAATTTCCCGAATAGGACGGACTCTGTTACACTAATGGAGGAAGACGGGCAAAATTTCAAACAATCCAGACTATTTTACCTCCCACAGGGCTGAGGAGACAAGTCGGGCTTAAGGCCATCTTGACTCCCAACGATGGAGAGTGGTTAGCCTCACGTTTACTCAAAGAGCGAAGCTAGGATAAGGAAGATATGGAAGACGCCCACACCTCAAGTAAGGTCATGAAGGCTTGGAAAGATGGATACATAGTGAGGACCAACAAAAAAAAATGAAGCGTAAGCTGGAAGACCGCCAGCATGCGGGGTCATCGAATATTGACCCAGCACTGGCAGGGTAAACCACAAGAGGCACTGTGCAGCAAACCCTCGCAACCGAGCTCTACTCGGGCCATCCCTCAAAAACAAAAGGAGAAGAAAAAAGCAAGAAGAAAAGAAGAACAGTGGAAAGAAAGTGGAAAAAGAGTAGCTGGATATAATCAATAGAAGGAAATTTTATTAATTACTGGGAACTACAAGGAACAAGTTACAACATGAGATCCTATATCTTTATAAAACAAGTTCCAGTGCCCAACCATAGACCTAGACCGTAAAGCGGCCAGGGATAATCCAAGAGGACCAGAAGACCACACTATTCTTGAACCCATCTGAAACAGGATGAGCTGAAAATCTCCAACAACGACGAAGATACTGCCAAGAATTGGAACATCTCGGAGTTAATTTCTACCCTGAGAACCGCTTACCGAACGAAGGTCAGTGATCACTGCAACCGAGCTCGATCAAATCATATTGACGTGCGAGCAGCAAGCAGAGATCTCCACCACTACGACGTGTCGATAATGTAATACCCTGCCCTTCCTTCCTTCTTCTGACGTAAGCAATTACGTCAGATGTGTTAGACAGCCCGCTCCTCTCTCTAGTGTCTAAGAGCCCCGTTATGCGTGCCAGACCTCGATGGCTTGTTTTTAAAAGATACTACGTGATTTCTAAAGCTATATCTTGTGTTTTAAAGTAATGTGTATTTTAAATGGAAGATTCCTATTATTATTTAACTAAGGAATATTTTAAATAACTCAATTATAACATCTTTGAAGAGCTCCAAAAATATTATAATTGTGGGAATCATTTTATATAAATGATTCCAGTTATTTAAAATATTATGTGATCTAAATAATGATGGAATCTTTAATTAAATTAATAGTCTTACTCTTTTAAATATTTTAAGTAAGACTTCATCATTTTATAAATGATGAGGGAATATTATTTTAGATAATATTCTATCTTGATTCCTCTCAGTGCTTTTAATTAAGTTAACTTTTACGTGTTTTCAAATCAGTGTTTAAGGGTCATCGTAGACCATTTTATAGACCCCCAGAAGTCGAGTTTTAGGATAAAACCCCAGCCCCTCTCTCTTTCTCCCTCACTTTTCTCTCCCCTTTCTCTCTCCTCCCTACGGTTTGCTGAACACGGAACCTCTCTCTCTCTCTCGCCCGATCTCTTCCATGGCCCAGCCAGGCGCCGCCATGCGCCGGTGAGCCTCACGGCCACCACCACCGGAACCACCTCACGCCGGCGAGCAGCCCTGCACCGGTAGCTCCTCCCCGCAGCCCCTCCTCCTCTCCCACGGTGATGCACAGCCCGAATGGGCTTGATGCTCTTCCACCGCAGTGCGCCGTCCTCCGGCGCCACCACCACCAGGGTACCTCCTCCAGCCACCGACCGGCCTCCTCCAGCAACCCCAGCCTCCCTCTCCCTGCCTGTTGCTCCCACGGAGTGCACCCTCTAGTGCACGGGTTCTCCATACCCACGGCGGAGCACCGCCTCCTACGGCCACCGCACCACCACCGAGACCTCCCTTGGTCTCCGGAAACCTCCCACGACCATCCCCACGTCCAACCGAGCCTCCATGCAGGCTCACTCTCCCTCACTCTCCCATGGACGCCGAACCACCCTTGAGCCAGATCCGCCGCCGTGCGCCGCCACCCACGGCAAGTGGCCACCCTAGCCGGCATCCTTAGGTCACCACGAGTCCAACGATACCACCCACGGCCCCGATCTGTCCCCCATGCGCGCACACTCTCTCTCACTCTCCCACGGCACCTATCCCCCTCACTATGCACGGCCTTAGGCTCAAACCACCACTTTATGTGGTGGGTTGATCACTGCACGTGATGGACAGTCACTGTGCGTGACTGACCGCCACTGTACACGGCGAGATCCGCTGTGATAGGCCCCTTGTCATTATCATCGAGGCCACCTTAGGCCTTTCCAAGACCACACCTAGCTATCTAAACGCCTAAACAGTCACTGTACGTGGTGTAGCCACCCCGTACGTTCCACCGGCATTATCGCTGTAACGGTCAACGAGCGACGCGCGGGTTATCCCGTCGATGGTGTAAATCTCTATCCCTCGCTTTTTATATAAACTGTTGAAGCTGTGCTGTTAGTTGACTAGGTTGTGGACTGTACTGCTAGTATTATAGGATTCGCTGTGTAGTGGTGATGTGACGTGCTGTAGTGAAGTGTTGGGCGTAGTTGGAAAGTGTGCTGTGTAGTGTTGTGGACTGTGCTGTGAAGTGTGGTGGCAGTGTATGTGCAGTAGTAGTGGTGTAGCCTAGTGCCGTGAATGGAGTACACGTGGAGTGTACTCCATGTGGTGAGATGATGCACCGTATGACGTGTATGCCATAGCGGTGACGTGGCGTAGTGCCGTGAATGGAGTACGCGAGGAGTGTACTCCATGTGGTGAGATGGTGCACCGTATGGCGTGTATGCCATAGCGGTGACGTGGCGTAGTACCGTGAATGGAGTACACGTGGAGTGTACTCCATGTGGTGAGATGATGCACCGTATGGCGTGTATGCCATAGCGGTGACGTGGCGTAGTGTCGTGAATGGAGTACACGTGGAGTGTACTCCATGTGGTGAGATGATGCACCGTATGGCGTGTATGCCATAGCGGTGACGTGGCGTAGTGCTGTGAATGGAGTACGCGAGGAGTGTACTCCATGTGGTGAGATGGTGCACCGTATGCCGTGTATGCCATAGCGGTGACGTGGCGTAGTGCCGTGAATGGAGTACACGTGGAGTGTACTCCATGTGGTGAGATGATGCACCGTATGGCGTGTGCCATAGCGGTGACGTGGCGAAGTGCCGTGAATGGAGTACACGAGGAGTGTACTACATATGGTGAGATGATGCACCGTATGGCGTGTATGCCATAGCGGTGACGTGGCGTAGTATTGTGGATAGAGTACACGTGGAGTGTACTCAATGTTGGGAAACGATGCACAGTACGGCACGTGTGCCGTATTAGTGATATAGCGGAGCGTTGTGAATGGAGTATACGCGGAGTATACTCCATGTAGTGGAGCGACGCACCGTATGGCGTGTGCACCATAGCGGTGACGTAGCATGGTTGTGTGAAGGGAGTACACGTGGAGTGTACTCCATTGTAATGGAGTGACGCACCATATGGCGTGAGTGCCATCATGGTAATGTGGCGTAGTTCTGTGAAGAGAGTACACGTGGAGTGTACTCTATGTGATAGAGCGGTACACCATATGGTGTGAGTGCCATAGTGGTGATACAGCGTAGTCCTGTGAAGGAGTACATGAGGAGTGTACTCCATGAGGTGCAGCGATACACCATGTGGCGTGTCGTGAAAATAAAGGTGAAGTCGTAGTAATGGGCGAAGAGCTCGACGTATGGTGTCGGGAACTGTGGAACAGTGTCCCAAAGTGTGAGATATGGCCTGTAGTCCAAAGCGACGAGTGTCGCCATGAGACTGGCTTATGGCCGGGAATAAGTGCGAAGTGGTTAAAAAGTATCAGAGCAGTGCAGCGGAAGCATGATTAGGCAACTCATGGAGTGACGTGGTCAATCATGGAGTTGTGCTGTGAAGTACGGCTGTAGTCCAAGGCGACGGGTGTCGCCGTGTAATCGGCCTATAGCCGGGAGTAAGTGTGAAGTGACTGAAAGGTATCGGAGTAGCGCAGCGAAAGCGTGACTGGGCAACGTCAACAAGTGACGTGGCCGATTAAGAGGTCGTGTTTGTGATGGATGAAGAGTTAACGAAAGAGTGTTGTAACGGGAACGTGACGAGGTGTCACGTTGTGACGAGAGTACGTGAGGAACCGTACTCGTGATGAGTTGGAAGTGACGTATAGGTGATGGATTAAAGTGTCAGGTGACGTGACAAGGTCACGGTGTAGCTTGAGAATAGTCTCGAGCTATATGGCGTGACGTAAGATGTTGTGTTATGGCTATAGTCCAAGGCGACGGGTGTCGCCATGTGATTGGCTTATGGCCATGAGTATGTGCTAAGTGGCTAAGTATCAGAGTGGTGCAGCGGAAACATGATTGGGCAACGTCATGAAGTGACGTAGTCAATCATGAAGCTGTGCTGTGATGGGTTAAGATGTATGTGAGATGACGTGACAGAGTCACGGTATAGCTTGGGATTTAGTCTCGAGCAATGTGGCGTGACGTAAGGTGTAATTATGGACAGAGTCCCATCGTACTAAGTGTTGGGATGAACTGTCATGAGGTACGGCTAGCATGAAGGATCGTGCTAGCCGGGTTATGAGAAGGTTGGTATCGGAGTATGGCGTTTGCCATACGACCCGGTAACCAATGTATTAAATGATGATCTTAAGGGATAAAGGAGTAAGGTACGTGTGTTGTCTGGTTAGACGCACGTGCCGGACGGATTCACCATATGTAATGGGTAATCTGTCCTAAGTATGGTTACACGGTGCTCAAGCCTCAGAGTGGCTTGGAGCCGTGTAACGAGTATGGATGATCATGAGAAGTAGAGTGAGCTAAGATACATGAAGGTAATGATGAAAGTACTGTCTAAGAATGAGATGCGTGACTTAGTCAGTCTAAGTCATGCGTCGGAAAGTGGTTAATGAGAAGAATGAGACAGGTCTTAGTGTCTTAACGCTATGGTGAATCATGGATTCACCTTAGCGAGTAAGCACTCGAGGTAGAACGTAAGGTTAAAGGAAGTAGAGACCGTAATGGGTCTCCAAGGGTTTTATCATAGTAAGGAACGTGAAAGGACACAGGATAGAAGGAGAGTGTTTTAAGTAAATGATAGCTTTATTTCTAGTTCAGCTATTTGTGCACTAGATAGAGAATAACGTAAAGGTTATGTATGCATGTAGGTTGCCATCTGACACGCACATGAATGGACTGAACGGTATGAATGGACTGCATGGTATGAAAGTAGCATGGAGTCCAGGTAAGTGTTACGTTCATGCTCTTCTAGAGTATTTTCTAAAGTATGAATGAAAAAGAGAAAGATGAACTGTTTTACCATGAAAGATGCTTTACATGAAAGGACACGAAAGATGTTTTTAAAGAAAGCACGTTAAGTATTGAAATGTATACGTATGTACGGCCCTTCCATGAAAGCCCCTTTTTACGCACCCAAAAGTATTAATTGTATGCATGTGAATGGATGACTATAAGATGTACTTATTGTACGTATTTTCTAAAGAAGAGAAAAGGAAGCTTCGAGGGTGATGCCTCGAGCTTCAGAACGATGCTTTAAAAGAGACGCGAAGAAAGTGTTTTAAAGCTGGTCCCTGAGAACTGACGTTTTAAACGATGCCACGTAAGATGAAGCTTAAGTCATGTTTTTAAAGAAAAGATGTTTTTCCCATGAAAGTATGAAAAGAAAAGAAAAGAAATGAAAAGGCTCATGCCCGTGCAAATGAATGAATGTATGCCTCAGCTCTTTAGAGCTGACATGAAATGAATGAAAGAATGAATGGCACGTGGCATGAGCGAATGTATGAAACTACGTAACCGCCATATGGACTGAACGGACGGAAAGGGTACCCAACGAATGAATGGGGCAGATTGCAATGCCGGGCAGTAGTATCTGGTAGTCGACCCAGTGCTGCACCCTGACGGAAAGGGATTCCAACCCGTGGCCACGGGCGAATCCATCGGCCCAAAAAGCCGCTAACCCCAGCACCCGGGGCGTAACGACGTGCACCGGCCTATGAAAGTGAAAGAAAAGAAAAGTAACTGTATGTATGAATGCATGACATTCTTTAAGGAATGAAGGCACTGACGGGAGAAACGTATTAAAGAAAAGAAAAGCACGTTTTAAGAAAGAAAAACCCTGTCAGTGATGTTTTTAAACGAAAGCACGCATGCATGTACGTATAGTATGTATGGAATGATGAATGCATGAATGAAAACCTACATTGCTATATTTTAACGGTATGAAGTGACGCTTACTGAGTATTCGACTCATTTTAGTTTTTATGTGTGCCCCTCCCCCCACAGGAAGCTAAATGAGCTGTACGCTCAGGAGGGTCACAGCCAAAGGAAAAGAGCACGAAAGTCTAGGCATGAAGGTTTTAAACGTAAGAAAAGGTCTTTTTATTTAAAGAATTTGATTTCCCACTCCAAAACCCTTTTATTGTAAAAGCACATTTTATTTTATAACGTAGAGTCTTGCACCCTGGGAAGGACTGTAAAAGGTTTTAAATCGGACGGTAATTCCCGTCGTCCTTTTCTTTAAAAAAAAAAAAAAAAAAAAACCCCCACAAGGACGGGCGTTACAGATAACGCCCGAGGTTTCCTCGAAACATCAACAAGGATATAATAGGGCAACTAATTGAGTCATACGGTGATGACCATTGCCCAAGAGATGCCCGAAACCACCCACTGGCTGTGGAGAGGAAGAAGAAACTGTTGGAAGAAGTGAAGACGCCGGGTGGGAATGGCTTTAAAGGCGAGTCCTGTAAGCAAAATGACGAGAACGAGTGAGGCACAATAAGCAAAAATGCTAGAACGAGAACAAGGGGTTCAGGACCCCAACAACGAAGGATTGGCAAGAAGATTTGCCCAGAAAATCCGCCTCAACAGGCGGGATCGTTCCCCATAGGGCCATCACCAAGGCCGCTCCTGATTAGACTCTACCCAAGGATGTCATGCCGCTGCAAGACTCCTCGTGTGGGGAAAAATCCCCTACATTCATAACCCTGAGGTTGCACTGGGGGTTCTGAAGAATATGAGTCTTCATCTGCTCTAAGCCTTCTTTGTAGACAAAGTCCCATGCATCGTCGCGGACACCATGAACATAAGACAGCTCCTCTCGCAGACCTCGGATGGTAGCTTCGCGGCCTTTAAAAACCAGCCTGGTTACTTCTTGGGCGGCCTCCGCATCTTTCTTTCGCTACCTCTCCACCTCTAGGGTTTTCCTCTTCCCCATCGCTGACTCGTTAGTTTTTTGAACTTGAGTTCTGAGCCATTTGATCGACATGCTGTCTGTGTCCTGCTACTGATGCAGCTCCTGGATATCAGGCTGTAGCCACTCAAGCACAGTCCAAGGCCACCTGAGCCAGCGAACGAAGATTTCAATTCTCGTTTCTCAACTCCGCTTGGTTGTCCACAATGAAGGCCGCCAGATGCTCCAATCCTTATAACAGAAAGTAAAGTCAAAACTGAAGAAAAGGAACAAAGACAAGTCTGAGGAATTTGTAAGTAAGGTTTTACCCCTGCGAGTAGCCTCTAGAGTCTACCTTCCATCTTGCGAAGTCGGTCAGTGTGACTGGGCAAAGCGGTTGTCTGAAGATCCGTCGGAACTTCTTCAATGACTTCCTCGCCCTCCCCCTCGTCGGGCACACTGGGCTCGATGGCCTCCTCAGCCAAAATGTCAGTCTCCGCCACCTCGACACCACCAAAGGACCTCGATCATGGGAGCAACCACGACAGCGACGTCTTGGATCGGCAATGCAATGCGAGGAGGACTCGCTATCGTCACCATCTTTTCGGGAGGCCAGGATAAAAAGCACCATGACAGACAGTCCCCCTGGAAGGATGGGCCATTATCGAAATCGGAACAGGCAGGTGAAATCCTTCGGGATTTCTTCCCCCTTCCGTCTATAGGCGGGCTCGGGGAGCGACTACGACGAGGCAACGTGACCGGGTTTGTGGGGATACCTGCATCAGAGCGCAAGTTGGCCAGAGGGGCCAGGTACCGGTGAAGGCTATCCTCTATCAACAGAGCCTCTGAAGAAATGTCATGCAGATGCTCCTCCAGGGTTGGTTTGGGGCGACTGTTTGTGTCCCCGTCCACGGTACTCGACATAGCATGTACATGAAACAGGCGTTTGAGGGTTTACCTGGCCAGGAACTCTCATCCTTCGCCCGACAAGAAGAAGAATTTGTGGGTGTATCCCTTCATGGCAGTATGCCACGCCTTCACCCGTGCCAGTTCTTGAACCGGCTGGAAACTACAGAGGTGCCGGCCCTTCTGCATAACGTTATGATTAATGAAGAACTCACGGGCTGTAAGATCCGGGAAATCTGACCCGGCTTCCTCCAACGCACAGTGCCAGATGACACAGCACGAAACAAGAATGCTCCATGCAAGGGGAGGAAGCTGAGCAGGCACCAACTCAAAGAAGCCCAAAATGACAACTTAAGGCCACAAGAGAACATGGTGGGGTACATCGCCACCTTGGTGCCATAGCCCTCGGAATCCACCACTGCATCGGTGGGGGAAGGCACCACAAGCTCCACCTTCGAGGGGATCCTATAGGTCACCCTCAACTCCTCCAGTTTGGCGAAAGTCTCCACCGATCGCCATGAAAACTCTACGAAATCATCCAGGGTGGAACCGCCACGGCCAAAAGTGGCCTGGGCACCGCTAGAGGACCCCACTCGTCTAGCAGGGCATGAAGATTTCTTTGAAGCCATGAATGATAGAAAGACAAATAAAGGAACTTCAGGAGAAAAGTGAAGAAAAATGAGGGAACAAAGAACTCAAA
Organism: Pterocarya stenoptera; assembly: GCA_003123785.1. Taxonomy (NCBI): domain Eukaryota; kingdom Viridiplantae; phylum Streptophyta; class Magnoliopsida; order Fagales; family Juglandaceae; genus Pterocarya; species Pterocarya stenoptera. The sequence continues at coordinate 333,719 of QEOT01008984.1, read as the reverse complement.
TAGCGGAGCAAGGAGCACAGAATGCAAAGTAAAAGGCAGAATGAGTGTAATGGATTTCCCAATGCAGAGGAGGGTCCTGATATAGCCGGGGTCAATGTTTGAACTCCCTAGGCGCCATAACTCCACATAGCACCACATGTCCCCCCAAATTACTAGAATGTCTCAATTATCGCAACCGCTGCAGAGTATATGTGTTGATATGATGTGCAAAATTAATGGCTGCATAACACAAAGTCACGATGCAGAAATCGAAGAGGTGCCATTCAATAAGAAAACTTAACTGATGCCATATTGTCACGTGGGTGTAATGCGGATGGTTGCTCGGCACACAATGGAGAGGGCCAGGAGATCTAGCAAAGTGAAGGGTTAATGAATGAAGAAAGAATTAAACTCAGACTCCTTCGAGAGGAATTGGCGTAGTAACAGTAAGGGGATTTTCCCCACTTTTCAAATAGGGAGGGACGCCAAATAGTTGACAAGATAAATCAGCCTGACAGTTTGCGGACGCTTTTAGAACCTAGAGACTTGCACAGAGCGCATCGGAAAATGTGGAGGGCCCTCGATCCATCAACATCAAATCATCTACGGCTCATATAGACCAGATGCGAAGTTAGGAAACCACATTGGATTCATGGTACTGCTATTGAGCTACACGCTATATTTATGGAGCTGTCGTAGAGCCACGTCGCATTAAAGAAGGTTTGACAACAGAAGCAGAAAGGAAGGCACAGACTTTGTGGAGACAAAGACGATTTGCACTCCCAACCCACGGTATAAATATCCAGCTCCAGGTACAAAAAATGCTTTCTAATCCCTAGACTCTTTTACTTCTTTACAAGCTTCCAAGAATATTTACTAACTTTGGGATCAGAGGTTACCCAGCCCCAAGGCCGCCCTTTCCAAGTTGCACTACTCTTCATCTTTTGTAGGCCCATTTTCGAAGACTTGAGTTGTCAAAACTTAGCCCAACGGTGTGTGAAACACGACATTAACAATAGTGATAAGATATTTTAGTTTATTATAGTATATATTATAATTGTATTATAGACTATAGTGATATATTATAATATATAATATAGTGATATATTATAGTATATTATAATATATAGGGATATAGTATTAGTATAACTACTAATACAATAAACTATAGTGATAATATATAGTTATTTATATAGAATTTTAAATTTTAAAATTATATTAATTATTAATTTATCATATAATAAAAAATTATTTTATACAATATAAAAAATTAATATATATATGAACCGGTCTGGTCTGTTTCGGTCTAATGTTAGAAAAAGGAAAATCGAAACCAGACCGATTTCAACCGGATTTGAAAAAAATGAAACTGGTACCAGACTAGACCGAACCCGATACTGGACCAAACCCACTAGTCCAGTCCGGTTTGATTTACCGATTACCGATTCACCAATTTTTTTCCCACCCCTAGCAGAGATGGGCAAGTTTGATTATGAAATGTGTCACTTATGTTAATTGCTCAGTTTTAGTGAATGGTGAACCACAACAAAATTTACAGCCTTCAAGGGGTGGGTCTTTGACAGGGGGATCCCTTATCTCCATACTTATTTATTCTTTATGCTGAGGTGTTCAATGGTCTCATCTCACATGCTCATATACATGGCTCTCTCACTAGTGTGCCAATTGCAAGAGGGTTGGTTCGAGTATTACATCTATTCTTTGCTAATGATTGTTTACTCTTTATTAAAGCTTCTTTATTAGAATGGAGTAGATTACAATATCTTCTTCTGTTTTGTGAGATAATTTCTGGACAAAACCTGAATAGGGATAAAACATCTTTATATTTTAGCAAAAATACAGCATGGGAAGTGAGGCAAACTATCAAGGAGATATTTGGGCTAAGATTAACTGGATATTTTGAGAAGTACCTTGGATTTCCATCGATGGATGGTAGAAACAAAACGATTGCTTTCAAATGAATTGTTGATAGAATTTGGGGAAAGCTTAACATCTGAAATCAAAGTTTCTGTCACAAGCTAGAAAAGAAATCTTACTCAAATTAGTCATTCAAGCTCTTCCAACTTATTGTATGGGCCTATTAAGATTAACCAAGACTCTTTGCTGTCATTGCTGTTAGATTAATCAAATGCTGTAGAAAGTTTTTTGGGGTCATTAGGACAATGATCATAAGATCCATTGGTTGAGTTGGAAAAGAATCTGTACTTCAAAAAGATCTGGAGGTTTAGGGTTTCGGGATTTGGAGGCTTTCAACGTAGCTATGTTAGCAAAGCAATTATGGAGAATATTAAAATAACCTTCATCCTTATCTATTGAGATTCTTAAAGCTAAGTATTTTCCTAATTTATCCATTTTTTAGGTTGTGTTATCCAAAAATGCTTCCTATGCTTGGAAAGTATTTTTTCAACTAGGAACTTATGAATGCAGGTATGTGGTGGAGGGTTAGGAATGGTAATAGTATTCGAATATGGAAAGATAAATGGCTGCCAAAACCTATTACTTATAAGGTTTAATCCCCAATTTATGTGCCTGGTGAATATGATTTGGTTTCAGTACTTATTATTCTTGGGTACAACTGTTTGGAATAAATCTTTGGTGCAATATTAGTTTAGTGAAGATGAACCTGATATGATTCTTAATATGTGTATTAGTCCTCTATTAAGGGAAGATAGAAGAATGGTATGGAAGTGTACTAATGATGAAAGATTTTCTATTAAAAGTGCATATTATCTTCAACTTGACTTAAATTCAAGGTTTTCATGCTCATCTTCTCAAGCTACTGGTTTTGATAAAATTTGGTAGGAAGTTAAGACCTCTAATACACCACCAATGGTGAAATCTTTTATTTGGGAGGCTTGTTGTGACATACTACCTACTAGAAGCAATCTTAAACTCAAGCATGTGCTGCAGGAGGATCTGTGTCGGCCTATTTGTGAAACTGAAGTGAAAACTGTGACACATGTTCTTTGGGATTGTCCTTCTACTAAGGATGTGAGGGCTCTTTGTTGTAAAAAGCTTCAAAAGTGTAGTATTTATGATCTTAGTTTTATGCACCTAGCTCTCAAAGTGGTAGAGTACTTAGACAATGTAGATTTTGAATTATTCTTTGTTATTGCTAGACTCTTATGACTGAGACGTAATAAACTACTGTATGATGGTTTGTTCCTGCATCCCTCTCAACATTTCAGATGGCTAATGTCTCTTTGGAAGAGTTTTAGCTAACTGTTCAATCTTCATTTCTAAGCACAATGCAAGAGCAAGTTCCTGTCCAGGTTTAGCAGCCTTCATTTTCAGGTTTTATAAAAGCAAATTAGGATATTGCATATATGGATTATCAAAGTAAGATGATGGGTATTGGAATTATTCTAAGGGATGAAAATGGGAGTGTTATTGCTACAAAGCAGATGTGTAAGTTTGGAAATCCAACACCTCAAGTTGTAGAGACTTTTGGAGCTCTTAACATGTTGCTTTTTGCATGAAGCTGGGATTTGACAAAGTGATTTTGTAGGGAGATGCAAAAAATGTTGTGAACTTTATTAAAGTTACTTTTGGTTTATATTCCTCTTGTGGTAATATTATACAAGATGTTCCTGCTTTGCTTTCTGTCTTCTCGGATTGTGACTTTTGTTATGTTCTAAGAGATGTTAACTAGGTGGCTCATCTCTTAGCCAAATCTACTATTTATTTATCTTGTGAATCTATATTTCTGATAAGTTTGCAGATTGTATTAAATATCTTGTAATATATATCCTATGCAAATTTATAAAAGCATGTATGACTTTTTCTCTAAAAAATATATATAGTTATATCTTTTTCCATATTATGGAATATTTTCAAGATTATTAATTTTTTTTGTATTTTAAAACTATTTATATGTTTTCAATTTTATTTTAATGATAGGCCTTTTGCGTAGATAGAGTGAAACCTCCGCTGGTGAACTTCTTATTGGCTGATGATCAATGTGTTCTAATTATTTGCAAGGTGACATTTTGGTTCGTTAAAAACTAATTAACCGGATTCTTTAATTTTCAACAAAAATTATTGAGTGACAGCTTGTAACGCTGTTTTATACTAGCTAGTTAGTTATAAACACATGTTAAATACATACCATATATAAGCATTTTCAAAGCTTGCAAATGTCCAGTAGCAAAAATTGAAGAGATTAATAAAAGAAAATAATATAGAAATTAAGTTACAAAAATAATGATAAAATGACTACAACTTAAAAATCAAGACAATTTATATATAGTTAAAAAGTACAAATTCAAAGAAATTAAAAATTAAACTTAAAGAATGAAAAAAATTATTATTAATAACCTAAATTCTTTACAAATAACTAATTAAAATATAACCTACAATTAATGTAGTTCTTTTTTTTTTCCAAGAAAAAAGTGTTTGAAGGCAAAATGTCCAAAATTTATAAGACGTACGTGAATGATACGGTAGGGTAAACGGAACATGATGTGGGTGAACAGCTTCACAAAATTATTTGGTGTGGAAATTGGACTACTAGTCTAAACCCTTTTTAGACGCTGCATTAAATTCTCTGATCCTAAAACTATTGGTTCGCAAAACTCCTACAAATTAATTATCTTCTATTATTTTGGCACTTTTATATATTTTTATTTATTTATTTTTAAAAGTCTACAGATGAAGTTCTACCACATGCAAGCCACGATAGATGACATGAAAGGTATCTATTTTTCCGAGCAAAAACAAAATTTCCGAATAGAATTGATTGCATTGGTCCCCTGGATGAATGGATGTGATTGGGGAACATGAAAACGTGTAGAAGGGTTTAGATATAGATCAAGTTTGAACTACTGTCTTCTCTACTTGTTACACGTAAATTAAATTCGAGTCAGCTTTTGCGTAGATTTGGACTCTCTTAAAATATGGCCTCTTTTAGATGTTGTATTCTACCATTGTGTGTGTGTGTGTTTTTTTTTTTCTTTCCTTTTTTTGTATTTTGAAAGATGCTTATACACATAACAAAATAAATCCAACAGTATTTATTATATAAATAATATGTTGGCATTTTCTTATGAAAAAAAGAACAAGGACAGGTTCTTTCTTGTCTAATAACAACTTGTAAGTCAAAATTCCAATTGGAGGTCAACTTCAAATTCTAAATGCTTTTGCCTTTAATTAGGGGTGGTCCTGAAATATTATGTGCTTCTCTATTACCAAACAAGTGTTTGGGTGATCTTCATAAAGTTCATAATGACATTGGAGTCCAGAAGAGCCATAAGGTTCAGGTAGTCTAGGCAGATAATGATGATCATGGGATTACATTGCTGCAACCCCTCATTAGTACTCATTTTAAAAACGTTACTTTTTTAGACAAATATAATAAAAATATACATTTAGGTTCTTCTTACAATATAATCCTAAATGGAACAGAAACTTTGAATTTTTCTTAAATTTAAAATTCCAAGATCCTAAAGAATTGTTACAAATTAATGCTGACATGCGAATGACTTTATGCCCAATCGTTTATTGCAATTTACGGCTAATTGGGAAATCTAAAATTTATATAAAACGGATGATCGATCTTGCCATTCCAATGACTAAAACGGATGAAAACGTGTACTACCATTTATTCCAACTAATTATTGACCTTATGTTACACGCAATGACGACTCCTTATAAAGAGTTGTTACATATTGCTGCATATACAACTTGTAAGGTTTTTTATAAAATATTATTATTCTCGAATTCAAAATTAAATAAGATTTATAAAAATCTAAAAGATAATCTTATTTAAAAATTAAATTAAAATTATAAAATAATTATGTCATATATCAATCTTGTCAATCCAAATGACTAAAACGGATGAAAACGTGTACTAACATTTATACAAATTGACTTGATCAATCCAATTAAATTTGAGCTTTGCGTGGAATTGGACTCTGCTCGAAAATCAATGACGACTCCTTAGAAAAGAGTTGTTACATATTGCTGCATGTGAATGAGACTGAAAAGTAGTACTCCTTTAATTTCAATAATCTTTTTACATTCATTATCACTCATATTATATATGCAGTACCATCATCGACTATATCTTAAACCATATTAATTAATTTAATAGTATGGTGCATGGAATTTGATTTGGGCAGTTGTCGGAAATTATCTCGTCACTTTTTCTGTTATATCGTCATTTTAATAGTGCTTTAATTGTTAGCCATATTATGTTATAGGTCCTAGCTGGAGTTCATGCCCCACACGGTTTCAAACTACTTTATTTATGTTCCTGGGAAAATCTATCTCGACCTACATTCATAAAACTAGTATAAATATAAATCGATTAGTTCTCTTTGGGATATCAAAACCAAGAGTACTTGCATTAAGACACAATATCTCTTGTCAGTGTTCCAAATAGAGAGTAAAACAATGAGAGCTTCTTATCTCCAATTTCTGCTTCTACTACTTGGACTCTTATCTTACAAGGCAACAAAACTTGGATTCAGTTTTGATTTGCGTGATTCTAATGTCAGATGCAGAGAGGAAGAACGACAAGCACTCCTCCAATTCAAACAACACCTTGTTGATCGTTCCCATTGGCTGTCTTCTTGGGATAGTGATGAAGATTGTTGCAAGTGGGAAGGAATTAAATGCAGCAACCGAACAGGTCATGTTGTTTTGCTCGATCTCCGGGCAGATGATTGGGTCTATGGCGCTGAACCTGCAACTAAATATCTAGAAGGTGAGATAAGCTCTTCATTACTTGGATTGCAGTATTTGACTTACCTGGA
>QEOT01008984.1:276509-326746 GCA_003123785.1 Pterocarya stenoptera | reverse complement strand
ACAACTTCTATTTCTAGATCTTTCTTACAATTATGATCTGATGGAGGCACATAATCTTGATTGGTTAACTCATCTTCCATCCTTAACACACTTGGACCTAAGTGGTGTTAACCTCAGCCAGGTAGTCAATTGGCCCAATAAGGTTATGATGCTCCCTTCTTTAACACACTTGAGTCTAAGTGGTTGCAGTCTGATCTCCACAACAACTCCTTAGTTCCTTTCCATCAATGCTAATTCCTCATTACAACTTCTATTTCTAGATCTTTCTTACAATTATGATCTGATGGAGGCACATAATCTTGATTGGTTAACTCATCTTCCATCCTTAACACACTTGGACCTAAGTGGTGTTAACCTCAGCCAGGTAGTCAATTGGCCCAATAAGGTTATGATGCTCCCTTCTTTGATACACTTGAGTCTAAGTGGTTGCAGTCTGATCTCCACAACGACTCCTCAGTTCCTTTCCATCAATGCTAATTCCTCATCACAACTTCTATTTCTAGATCTTTCTTGCAATTATGATCTGATGGAGGCACATGATAATCTTGATTGGTTAACTCATCTTCCATCCTTAACACACTTGGACCTAAGTGGTGTTAACCTCAGCCAGGTAGTCAATTGGCCCAATAAGGTTATGATGCTCCCTTCTTTAACACACTTGAGTCTATATGATTGCAGTCTCACCTGCTCAGTATTTCAATGGTTGTTCAACGCCACTACAAGCCTTGTTGATCTGGAGCTCAGTGATAATAACTTACAATGCTCCATTCCGGATGCTTTTGGTAGCCTAAATTCTCTTCGAACACTAAATCTTGATGGAAATCAACTTGTTGGTGGCATTCCAAAATCTTTTTGGAATTTATGCGCCTTAGAGTCATTGACTCTTTGGAATAACAATCTCAGTGGAAGTCTATACGAATTTATGAGTAATGTGTCAAGTTGCTTGGTGGACTCCTTGCAGGATTTTGAAATAAGAAACAATAGATTCACGGGGTCATTGCCCGAGAGTATTAGAAATCTATCCAATCTTCAGACGTTGGATGTTTCTGAGAATTCCCTTGAAGGGGTGATCACTGAAGCCCATTTTTCAAATCTCTTCAAACTGAAATATTTAAATTTAGATTCCAACTCCTTGGTTTTGAGATTCAGCTACGATTGGGTTCCCCCATTCCAACTGGATGTTATTCTTTTAAGGTCTTGCAGATTGGGATCAGCTTTCCCAAAGTGGCTTCAAAGTCAAAAGAATTATGAAAGTCTTGATATTTCTGATGCTAGAATTTCTGACATTATCCCTGCTTGGTTTTGGGACTTCCCTCCCATGTTAGTATATTTAAATATGTCTAACAATCAGTTGCATGGGAATTTGCCAAACTTGTTATCATCCAGACTTGGTGAGTTTGCTACTACTATAGATTTAAGCAACAACCGTTTTAACGGTTCAATACCACCTTTTGCGTCGAATGTGCACTCACTAGACCTATCGAATAATAGGTTTTCTGGGCTAGTTTCCTTCCTATGTAATTTCAATACTCCAACATCATTGGATTATTTAAACCTCTCAAACAATACATTATCTGGAGAGCTTCCAGATTGTTGGACGTATATTAGTGGCTTGGCTGTTCTTAATTTGGCCAACAACTATTTCTATGGGAAAATACCAGAGTCAATGGGCTCCCTAGTCTCGATTCAAGCTTTGCATTTAAGTAACAATAGATTTGTTGGAAATATGCCGATGTCACTTCAGAATTGTAGCGAGTTGATAACCATTGACTTGGGAGCAAATAACTTGTCCGGAATGGTACCTCCATGGATTGGTAATAATCTGCCAAATTTGGTTATTCTTAACCTACGATCTAATCAGCTTTATGGAAGGTTGCCTTTAAGCCTATGTTGTCTATCACATATTCAAATCTTGGACCTTTCTTTGAACAAGATGGAGGGAACTATTCCAGAATGTATCTACAATTTGACTGCAATGTCTCGTACAATAGATACAATTTCAAGTGCCATATACGTGGGTGGTGCTCGTTATATTTATTCAAGACCAGGACGAATCGGTTATATAGTCTCTGCAACCTTGGTATGGAAAGGAAGAGAGTTTGTGTTCAAAAATTCCTTGAGACTTGTGAAGATGATTGATCTTTCAAATAACAATTTACATGGAGAGATTCCAGAAGAAATTACTAATCTTATAGAACTAGTTGCCTTGAATTTATCGAGAAACAACTTATCTGGATTAATCACTCCGAAGATCGGTTTATTGAGAAATTTGCAGTCTCTTGATTTATCTAGAAACCATCTTTATGGTGAAATCCCAATGAGCATTTCCAACTTAAATTTTCTTAGTCAATTGGACTTGTCCGCCAACAACTTATCAGGCAAAATCCCAACAGGAACTCAAATACAGAGCTTTGATCCGTATGCATTTTTGGGAAATCCTAAACTATGTGGCTCTCCACTTCCAAACGAGTGTCAAGAAGATCTTCATCCAAATTACATTAACACTCGGGACCACAAGAAGGAAAATGATGATGATAATGGATTTATAACTAAAGGATTTTATGTTGCTGCAACTCTCGGATTCATTGTTGGATTTTGGGGTGTGTGTTGCATTTCAGTGCTAAACATACGGTATATAATGAAGCGTCTCACTTCCAATGCTCAAAGGATATTAGCATAGGCTACACGTGGCAGCAGCTCTATGTATGCTCAGTTTGCAGTAAAGTTTGACTTTAAGGTAAAAGTCTTCTTCTTGTATTTTATATTCATATTCATAAATTAGCTAGTGATATACTTCACCACATATAGTATGAATATACATATATTACCATATATATGAACATATAATTATTGGCACGTCTTTATATTTAAAGTCTTCAACTTAATTGCATCCCTTGAATTGAATTAGCTGCAGTTAAAAATCTCATAAACCTTAGATTATATAGGAAATATTAGTTTTTACATATTGATCTTATGTCGAATTTGGCTTTAGTAAGTCGGTTCATGAGGTACGTAGTATATATGTTTAATGGTTCATCGATCGTCTCTTATGCAAAAATATTATTTTAGTCCCCTCATTTTATTTGTCCCTTTTGTTCAAAATGGGTAGGTTTTCTAACAAGCTGTGTGGATGCTTATCATGATGAGCTGATTTTAATTTGTAGTTTAATTTTTTTTTAATATACTCTTGAATAATGTTGTTTTACTATTCAAAACTAATATTTGTTCATTTACCAGTGATCCAGCTAGCAGGAGACAGCTACATCATTTGAATAAGCTAGTGGATTAGTTGTACTTTTTCCTGTTCAGTATATTGTAATTTGTATCAATCAAAAGTCAATTATTTCTAAGTATTTTCAAGGGATAGCCACTTCTTATATTCTATAATTGATCAATCCTGAATGTTAGTTATGATTTGACACTTTTGATTATAAAACACTATATGGATTTTGTCAACATTCTTTCTCTATAGATATATATATAATGGAATTGGACTATGATCAGTCTATCCCCAAAATTAAATCTAACCATGTTTTAGAGTACGCTGCATTCTGACCTTGCTAATTAAGGTTGTCATCATCTCTCAACATGGAGTCCAGTAGTCCAAGAGTATTAAAGAATAAATAAAAAGTGGAGTATTGGTCTTGATTTCATTAAATATATTCTCTTGATTTGATCTCTACAAACTAACTTCATAGTGAAGCCGCAGCGAGCTGCATTTCCAATTTAAGCTTTCCAAGTCATTTGGACTTGTGATCTAATAACAACTTCTCAGGCAAAATTCCAATTGGAGCTCAAGTACTTCAGATTCTCAATGCTTTTGCTTTTCTGGGCAATACTAAACTATGTGGTTCTCCATTTCCAGCATTTTTTGAAAAGAAATAGTAATGTATTTAAATTTTTTCAAAATCTCCAAATAAAATAAAATAACTCCCTATATTTTAAGATAAAATGAGATGGAACACTTTCGCTCGTAGTGTGAAATCTCTCTATATTTTTCTTGTAGTGCTCCTCAAGACTTTTACATTTTCAGTCCTATGCATGATTTTTCTTAATTTTTTCTTAAGTTTATTTTAACCTTTTTTTTTTGGTAAATGTGTATATATATACACGTTAATCATCTATTTTTCAGCATTAAAGAAGGAAAGCTCTTATCTATATTTGGTTAGAAAAATAAATCCATCATCCTTTCAATTATCATCCTTTAAACATCTCATGATGTGTCATTAAATAATTCACAAATAAGTGAAATATAACAAATAGTTTTCCAATCATTTAATAGTACATCATGAAATGCTGAGGGCATGATGATACCGATACAACATGATACTGATCAAATAATATTAAGTTAACCACTTAAAATGAACTTGTACATATCAATATATATCATGTGTAATTGAAGATGAAAAAAAAACATATACTGATCAAAGATTGTGGTGGCCTTAGCCCCTGGGTGATTCATTAAAATTGGACATACTAGTGTTCAACACATGCCCCTGTTTTCCCACATTCAAGGCCCAAGACCTGGTTCATTTAAGAATCGGTTGTTAAAAGATATACCCAATTAATTCGGTTTATATAAATTAAACAAGTTAGTTCGGTTTATATAAATTAAAAATAAGTTTTGTAATGAAATTTGTGAAACTCTATAGGAAAAGTTGAAAACTTGTTTGAGCATAGTTTTTTAAGATTTGTTTTGTTGGAATTTCTAAAAGTTGCATTGACTTTTGTATTGGATAATGATCGGGTAAAAGGTTTGAAAAATCAATGGTTCTAACCTAATACAACACCTAGAGGGGGTGAATAGGTGTTTTTCAATTTTGCTGCACTATTTAAAAATGTTGTCAAACAAGCAATCAATCACTGAAAAATAATCAACATAGAAATTTGGTCACGAAATGGAAACTCGAATGAAGAACATAGTCAAAATCTAAAACCACTCCAGGTGTAAGTCACCTCGTAAAATTCACTACAGAAATTTAGTTTGTTACAACTAATTTAGAAACACTCACAAGACCCTTGTAGTAGCTAAAATTTTGCTCGCAACATTACGAGTGACCCATTTGATCTCTGCTCACATGCAGCTCCGAAACTCCAGCCTTTCTATAGCTTCACCACAATAACCTCTCGATATTTGCTTCAATGGCAGCTCCGGAATTCCTTCAACCACAATAGGATGGGATCTGATTTCAAGAGAAAACTGAAGTATATGGAATGAGATCTTTTTCTCTCTTTCTTAGCTCTCTATCTGCTCTGTACGTGCTTGTCCTATGAAGGAACAAACAAGTTTCCTTTTATAGCCACAATGGGACACACTGCTGAAACCCCAATCAAAGCCATATTTTTTAATATTCGCTCGAGTGAGCTATCAAGTGAATGTCAAGCGCACGTTGCATCCAAGTTTCACTCGACCCATGAGTCGAGTGCATGTTGCAAGAACTTTCTGTCTGGGTTACCACTGGAGCGTCATGTCAAGCAGGTGTCGAGCAAACTCTTTGTATGAACTTTCGCTTGAGCGCTATGTCAAGAGGGTGTCAAGCAAACTCTTAGTGTGAGCTTCGCTCGAGCTCCATGTTGAGCAAGTGTCAAGTGAACTCTCTATATGAGCTATCACTCTAGCGCCAAGTCAAGTGAGTGTCAAGCAAATTCTTTATATGAGCTTTTCTCGAGCAACGAATCGAGTGCAGGTCAAGCAAACTTTTGTATGAAGCTTAGCTCAAGCCATGTTGAGCTAATTTCAATCCTTTGTCATTTTATCCGTTTTCTTCAGCCACTCAACACTGAACAAGTTACAACACAATTTAACACATGTTGTCACATGAAATATTCCAACACACTCATTTCACATTAACAATCTCTCCCTTTGGAATCTCTGTGAAAAAACTCTAACCTATACATGAACCTAATCCTGACAGATCGCACGTAGGATTGCCAAGTACAGGTACAATCTCTGAATAAGCTGAAATATTTATGCAATCACTTAACAAACAAACAAACGCACAAAAAACATAGAGATACAAGAAATATTCTCACATGTTTAATCAATGCCTGTTAATAAATCAAAAAACAAGAATTCAAACATAGACATGACAAGTACATTTTTCATCAAGGAAATCATCATTAAGAAACAATCAAACTTGAGTTTAATCAAGGACTCTAGTAGCATAAGAAATTGTTTCACAAAAAAAAAAACTTCAAAATTTTCCTTTGTTTCCAAGCTACTGCACCTGAATGTATCCTCTCCCCCTACATATATGTCAATTCTTACCATCCTCTTCAGTTCAGGTAGCTAGGACCTCATGTATGTCTTTGAAGCGTTGTGTTACCAGCTGTTGGAGGCTATCTATGCTAGCATCCAGATGATCAAATCGAGCATCCATGTGATCAAGATGAGCATTCATGCAAATCAAGTGATTAAACACCATCTATATGGTTGGATCAGTAGAATCTGGTGTAGAAGTGGATGGTGCCAAGTTGGATGGAGCATAACTGGATGGCTGAGTGGTGGATGTAGGAGGATGTTCAATATCCAAAGGATTAGGACTTATGTGTGGACGACTCAGCTAGATGGTCTTACGACCAATAGAAGCCTTAAGTGTAATTTGGGCTCATGAGGAGAAATAGCAACGGATTGGGACAAGGCAGTATGAGTGATAATACATGCAAAAGGTAATCCAGTCCGTGTTTTGCTAGATTTAAATGCCTCAAGAATAACTCGGCAAAGATGACTTTCCAAATCAATGGGAATTTATCAGAGTATAGAGCAAAGTAGTTGTGTTTAAGCTTATATCACTATGATGGACTGTAGGGTAGAGATTTGTGAGCATCACTCAACTGAGGAGGAGATAGTCAGGTGGAAACTCAATTGAATGAAGTGATTTCCTACCAACCCAATTAATTTCATACCCACACAAGAAAGTGACAATAGCAACCTTACTATTAGTAGAAGTGGAAGTATATCGATAAGGGTGGTTGGTCACACGAGAGACGTTAAGCAAGTTAGCTAGCATGTTGGAAGTTACTCGGAATTGGATGTTACATAGGCTAACTCCAAATGAGTCATCTTCTGAGATGGCATGAATATTGGAGTAAAACTCCTGAACTAACTCCTAAGAAGGGGGGGATGACCAATGGTTAACGACACACACTGAAGAGACTAAAAAATGCGAGGCACTATGGTCGTGAAGCTCCCTTAGAAAAATCTCACGCTCAATAATCAGAGTGTGATGAGAGAAGTTTTGAGCATAAAGTTCCCTAGCCCGAGCATCATAGAATTGTGCTTGGGCAAGAGCGGGAGCATTGTTTCAGGGACGCACATGCTGAGACATGGTAGCACTCTATAGATACTCCACACAATAATAAGCATTAGACACTATGTGCAAGAGTGACGTGAATGACCCAATGAATGCATGCAATGTTTATGAGACCCAAGATGCCTAACATGCCCAAAATGAGATGTCTCATTTTGGATGCCTTAGATGAAATTATCTACATGCATGTACTAGTGAGAATATTGTTTATGATCAATGCAAGTCCAATGCGTGATGGTTAAACAAGAAACAAATATGTAAATGCAACAAAGTGCACCATTTAGACATTTTATCGAGCACTTGGTGTGCATTCTTTGCCAAGGTCGGAGTTCAAACTCCATGCATGTTCCATGGCCTTCCAAAGTACAAACATCACTCAATAGTGATTGGGGTTCTTTAAAACAAAAAAATGAGAACCAAAATACCTCCCAAACTAAGATTATGGTGAACCATGTGATGAAGAAAGCGTTATGTTCAATAAACTTATCAACCTGAAACATTATGTTCAATGCACAGGGAACTCAAACAAATGGGGACCAAATACTATGGCGATGAACAAATATTATAGCGAACCATGTGATGCTCAAATAGATGTAATGAAAATCAATAAGGACTAAACATTTAACCTATGGAGAACCAATACCAAAATCCCCATATCAAAAAAACTGATGGCTTGAGAATTCACTTACCGTGATTAAAAGAGGATTTGGTAGGAGGAATCAAATGGCCAAAGCATAGAGAGGTGAGAAATTGAGAAAAAAGTCATGCAAGGGTAACTTTTAGGGGTGTTTTGGCGAAATGCTCGAGAGGCGCTGGGAATTAGGTTTTTGAACATTCGCTTGAGAGAAGTTTACATGCCTCGAGCAACCACTTGAGTGAAAGACACATGTCTCGAGTGGTGTGTCGAGTGAAAGATTGATTTGATGAGCAATAAACCCAGTATCACACGGTTTGACTCCGAACATTAGTGAAGTCAATTTTAAAATCTAAAATACACATCCGATGTAAAAGAGAATCATACCCACATAAATCACGCAAGTAGCATATACAGAGTATCACAAGTAATACAGACGTGCATGTTCAAGTAGTCCTTACACGATCAAGAAGTTTTAGCCTGAGGACGTGAGTGGGGTCAGGCTGTAACAAGAAACCATTAATGCTTTGGAAGCTCTCTCAAGATACTAGAAGTCAAACCTAATTATGCTAGGACCTAAAAACTTTTGTATGAGTTCTTGTATCAATCGTAGCCAATGGGTAATATTGACCCCATGTTTTTTTTATCCATCATCATTTTTCTTTTCTCTTTAAATAGGAAGAAAAATAATGGCGTCATCTACCTCATGGTTAATTCTGTATGCAAGTAAAGCTCCCCTACACCTTTGATTACCTCCCCAAAATTTCACAAGGTGGCAAAACGTCAATTGATTGAGCAATGTGTGTAATGTGTGATGCGCAAATTACAAATAACACTCATGTTCCAAACCTTTGTGACCTATATAGGCATATGATACCATTTTCAAAAGATACATGCATCTAGACTTTTCAAATTGTCAAACTAATGTCCTCTATCACATCCATGTGCACAACACTATACATGACATTTTTTTAAAACATAATAACATGAAAATGCATAACAGAAAAAAAAATGAGAATACCAAAGAAAAAAGAAAAAGAAAAACACAAAATATGCATGCAATGCATGACTTTCAACCTTCAAGTCAACACACAAATACCAATAGCCTTTCTAAGACATTCAAATTGAAGCCCATCCAAGGGTTGGTAAACAAATTGGCTAATTGGTGGTCAGTGGGAACGTACTCAAGAAACACAACGTGTGTTTCCACAAGTTCTCAAATAAGATGATGCTTGATGTCTATGTGCTTGATCCTAGAGTGTTGGACAAGATTTTTTGAGATATTTATAGCACAAGTATAATCACAATACACACTCATGACACCTTCAGTAATGCCATAGTCACTTAACATCTGCTTCATCCAAAGCAATTGTGTGCGGCAACTTCCGGTATCAATGTATTCAACCTCAATCGTAGACAAGGATATAGAGTTTTGCTTCTTTCTCATCCAAGTCGCAAGATTAGTGCCTACATAAAAGCACCCTCCAGAGGTGCTTTTCCTATCATTTGCATTACCTGCCCAATCTACATTAGAATACCCAACAAGCTCAGTATTTGAGTCCTTAGAGTACTAGATACCATAATCAACTATCCCATTTACATAGCAAAGTATGCACTTGACGGCTGTCAAATGGGAGTCTTTGGGATTGCCTTGAAATCTAGCACATACCTCAAAGCTAAAAGCAATGTCTAGTCTACTGGTAGTGAAATATAGTAGACTCCCAATCATACTCCTATAGAGTGATTGTTCAACACTCTTGCCATCCAGATCAGCATTAAGCTTGTACTCATTAGGGTTCTGGTAGGACTCTTGCCATCTAACCCAAATCTTTTGATCACACCTTTTCATATTTGGATTGAGATATAAACATCCTGGTGTCCAATTGTTTCACTTGGAGACCTAAGAAAAATGTTAGTTCACCTACCATGCTAATTTCAAATTCATTTTTCATTTCTTCTGAAATTCAAAAGCAAGTGCATCAATAGATTATCTAGACATGATATCATCCACATATATTTGAGCAACCGTTATATCATCTCCAACTTTCGTAATGAATAGTGTCCTGTCAACATCACCTCTCAAAAACCTTTGATCTAATAGGTATGTAGTCAGCCTCTCATACTAAGCCCTGGGAGCTTGTTTTAGACCATATAACATTTTGGATACTTTGGATACTTAAAATCCTTTGGTTGCTTGACATATACTTCTTCTCAAAGGATCTCATTCTAGAATGCACACTTGACATCCATGTTATCAAGCTTAAAACACATATGGTAGGTGATACTCAATAACATCCTAATTGAATCAAGTCTAGCAACCAGTGCAAATGTCTCATCGAAGACTATTCCTTCTACGTGAGCATATCCTTGAGCAACTAGTCTTGCCTTATTTCGCACAATGGTACCATTTTGATTAGACTTGTTTTCAAAAATCCACGTGGTACCATCCACATTATAATTTTCAGGTCTAGGAACTAAGTACCAAACATCATTTATAACAAATTGATTTATTTATTCATGCATGACACTTATCCAATTCTCATAACTCAGAACTTCTTCTACTCTTTGTGGTTCAATTTGTAAAATGTAACTTGAATGAGCCAATTGATTTATCACTTTCCTTTTTAACCTCATTCCTTCATTCAAATTACCAATGATGTTATCGTAAGAATGATTTAACTTGACTCTTGAAGAGGGATCTTTAGGAGTATTGAAGTTTTGGGTGCAGGATGTTTTGGAACTTTCATCAAACTCATGGGAATCTTCATTTCTAGTCTCATCTGGTGCATTTACTTGCTCTTCCTTACACGATGCCTCTCTAGGAGTATCATCTAAAACCACATTTATGGATTCCATAATAGTTTGAGTGCATAGATTGTAAATCCTATATGCACAGCTATTTGTGGAATAACCAAGAAAAATTCCCTTATCACTCTTCTGGTCAAACTTAGCCAATTTTTTCCTATCTATCAAAATGTATCATCTACTTCCAAATACTTTGAAGTATTTTAGATTTGGCTTTTTTTCTTTCTACAGTTCATGTGGTGACTTGGATGTGCCTGGTCTAAGATAGACTCTATTCACAATGTGACATGCAATGTTCACAGCTTCTCCCCAGAAATGAGTAGGTATGCAATGTTCACAGTTTCTCCCCAAAAATGAGTAGGTATGCTCTGACTCCCTTCATCCCACAGTTCCTATCACTATCAGACACAAGCCACATTTCTTTTGAAAAGCGAACTTAAACACCATTATCACACATTTGACTGATACTAAGTAGATTAGCTCTCAAGTCAGCAACAAACAAGACATAACAAAAGACAGGTAACCCAAGAATTTCAATTTCACCTTTACAAATTATATTATAGCTTTACCACCATCTCCAAATGTCACTATTCCACATTTATAGTTTTCAACAATTTTAAACCAAGTTATATCGCCTGACATATATCAAGAACAACGGCTATCAAAGTACCATAAAGAGGTGTCCATAGTCTTTAGAGCAATGTCTGCTACATGACATGTATTCCTTTCTCCCTTTTTGACCCACACTTTACTGATTATTGGAGAATTCACCTTATTAGCCCTCATGCTTGCAATCAATTGGTCTAATTTCACATTGATTATATCAGTTTTTTTGGCTAAGGTCATTACTTGACTCCATAAATTCCAACGTTCTTTCCTGGAGGTCTTTTCAATTTTCCAAGAGTGAATTCTAAATTAAAAACAATTTGGTCAAATGTAACCAATGTTTCCACAATGATGGTATACAGGGCTTGTTTTGCGAGCTCTTTGACTCTTGGGCGGTGAAACATAATTAGGTACATGCATGGGTTTCTTGCCTTTCTCAGAGAGGTGGGCAATTCTATTTTTAGAAGAAGTAGGAATAAACTCTATTTTTCCTACATTAGCAAGAGACGCTTGAGAAGTAGAATGTGCATGAAATCCTTCTTCAATATACCCTACGCCACTCTTGTCACTAGATGACTTCCCTAGACCCAAGAATTTATCAAGTTCTTCTGTGCCATTTGAAAATTTGTGTAGTGTTTGATAAGATCGATTCACTTTTCAAAATCTTGACTTTTTCTTCAAGAGAAATATTTTTGGTTTGTAATTGACCTGCTAGACTCATGACTTCATCTAGTTTGTTTTGAAGACACTCTTTTTCACTCTTGCAAAGTTCTAACTTCTCAAGATTTACTTTATTGAGTTTCTTATATTTCAAACACTCCTTATAAAGCTTTTCATACACTTCTTGCAATTCATCCTCCTATTCAAATTCATTTTCAAATACCATTTCGGGTCAGACACATTCTCACTGCTGCAACATTTTCCACCAACAGAGGAGGCGAAGGCCATATAATTAAGATTTTCTTCTGAAGAAGAATTCTCAGATGAATCACTTGACTCGAACTCATTATCACTCAATGAAGTAGCCATAGGTTTTCCTTTGGCCTTTTTATAATTAGCACACTCAAGACGAATGTGTCCAAAACCATGATACTCATGACACTAAATGTTTGATGGTACCTTGTCCTTGGTAACTCTAGTGTCTTTCTTAAGATTCATTTCCCTGTCTGTTGAACTAGAACTTCCTTTCACTTTTTCAAAAATTTTCTTGTTTCTTTCCCTGATTCTTGCCTTTTCTAGATGTAAACAACATCCTGAATTTTCTAGCTTAAAAAGCTATATCCTTATCACTCAGGGTATATCCATCAAATGATTCATCTTACTCTTCTCCAACTGTGTTAAGAGCAATGGACTTGTTTTTCCTTGACTGAGGAAAATTATATTCATAGGTTTGAATAGATCCTACCAACTCTTCAATTCTCATGTTGTCCAAGTTTGCTCTGTTCTTTTGCAGTGACTTTGGGATGAAATCTCACAGGTAGAGATCTAAGAACCTTTCTCACAATTCTATTTTCAGAAACTTTGTCACCTAGATTAAAGCTTGAATTGAAAATTTCATTCAATTTTGCATAGAACTCATCAACGGATTCATCATCTCTCATTCTAAGTTCTTCAAAGTTGGTGGTCAACATTTGGAGTTTGGATTTCTTTACAGCCCTAGTAACTTCATGGGTAATTTCTAGAATTTCCCATGTCTCTTTGCCAGTTTCACACATTGAAATTCACTTGAACTCCTCAGGTGACAATGATTAATTTCATCTATAATTTCATCCATGAAATTGCATTCAGGCCTTTGTTATTCTAGTTACAATGATTAAATTCATCTCTAGTCTAATCTTAAACCTTTTGGGAATTTCAGCTCGATCAGCGATTGTAACAGGCTGTCTCCACCCTCTTGCTATATTTAAACATATTCGTTCATCTATGAATTTCAAAAAAGTTCTCATTCGAACTTTCTAATAAGCATAATTGCTGCCATCAAAATATGGTGGTGATAAGAGTGATTGAGCCCTATCCATTCAAACCATAGATGCAAGATCACACTCAAGAACTAAATCCTAACGGAGTAAACATTTTAACAGCCTGCTAGAAATATAAAGTTGGAATTTCTTTTGGCTTTAGGAACCTCGTGAAAATTTCATAAGTTTTCATGAATCGACCAATCGCATAGGTCTTAGTCTGTCAACATAGTCAGTGTTATCACTCACTATGGTGCCAGAAGTGCGATTCTAATTATTTGAAGTAGTTATAAGAGTCAGAATGCGTTACAGTCTGTGTCATTAGACTCAGTTGATTATTTAGGATTTTCTGGTACAATAAGTCAATTTTCATATATTCGAACGAAACGCCTGTTTGAAGCTATGAAATTATTTTTAGAGGTACTTCGGGGTTGAATTTCGGTAAATGATTTTCATTGTAGGTTAATATGAATATTTAGGATCTTGTAGTAATAAGTTTACGATTCACTTTTTCGGAGTGAATAGTAACCTCGGTAAGCGCACAAATTGTTGTGTTTCAAAATCACAGTGTGAAATTGTCCAAATTAGATTAGAGAAGTTTTATTTGGACACTTGGCAAGATCTTAGCCATACTTTGTGAATAGTATTAGACACTTAACACCATGAAGAATGTTTGATGGATTTGAAGGAATCAAGGTATGAGATCATGCCACCTAAGCAAAAACTATTTTACATCCGACCAATCAAATTGTGTCAAACCAAAGAGGATTGTCACCCTAGTGAAATCCTATATGGTTGGAATCCAACCTTGTTAACCTTGGAAAATTGATTGGGCCAAGAGATATTGGATTTGGGCTTGATAGCAACCCAAACTCTCTTAAAACCCCAAAATTTAGGCCCATTCGATTTAGGCCCATTAAGGCCCACGAATTTGGTCTCATTGACATTACTTCTTGGCTAAGTTTTGCACCTTCACTTAGCTGACCAGATCTTTCCAAAAGAGGGTCTAGAAGGTTTCAAAGAAAAAATCTAAAGGGCCACCTCACTCTTTCATTTTTGCACTCCACCTTGAGAAAAGATCTTGGGCTGATTTTTGTTTATTGTAATGGGAAGAAAAGGCCAGCACTCAAACTCAATTCCAGTCCTATCACTTTCCATAACTTGTGTAAGAGGCTCTCCTGTTCACTTTCCACAAAAAGTAGCCCTCCCTTACACTTTTCTTTGATAAAACACAAAAGACACTCTTAGGCAATTTTTCTGATCTCTGTTGCATGCCTTATTTGAAGTTTTTGTAAGTGTTTTCTCACAAAGTTTACTCATTAAAGTTGTTCCTTTTCTTAGTCTAGTTTATGGAGACATCTTATGTGTTCCATTTGGAGATCATTTGATTGATTAAAAGTTGTTCAAACCCTAAAAAGGTTAATCTGGGCGATAAACTGGAGAGTGTGTTGTAGTTTGGAGTTTTTGACCAAGCTCATGGATAGATCTTGGTCTGAAATTTTTATGGAGTATTGTTAACATGTGATTATTTTTTGAGAATTTGTTGCATGATTAAAAGGTTTTGTGAAAGATTGTCTTAGATCTAGAAACTTAGAAACTGGAAGAGGAAAAATAGTTTCTGTTTTGAGAAAGTTTAAATCTTTTATGGTTTAATCCTAATCCAATGGCCTTGATATTTTTATTTGCGGATCCTAAGCCTCTTATATACATGTTAGAATGTTGTTTTGACTATATTTGATGTTAGTTACGACGATATGAAATTTTATGCAAGGAGATATTTGGTTAGGCCAAAGTGATGATGTTCTTGACTAAATTTATGTTTTGGTTGATTTTTAACCATGTGATCTTGAGTTTGAAGCTTAGATCTGTTTTAGGACACCTTTTTAAACCATGTAATGTTTTGGTTTGAAGATCACATCTTTATAAGTCATGGATTAAGAGGTTAATCAAAACAAGTTAGAAATAAAAATAAAGGAAATAGCCTATATAAATTTTAGTCACTATAGAATTTTAATGGTTGTATTTAGTTTTAAATTTTTCTGAATAGGTATTTGAGTTTAGGACAAACTTTACATGAGATATGTAAATTTTGGTGATTTTTAGAATTAGGATGCAAAATCCTTAAGTTAGAGGTAAAATGGTCATTTTCCCACATATAGAGGGTAAAATGATAATTTTACTCTAAGTTGATATTTTTCCATATTTCTAATTGTTAGTGATTAAGTTCTAACTTTTAGAAATCATTAATTTCAGTTCCTCATGATCGCACTTGAGTTTTGTCTAAAAAACGCGAAGACCGAGGTAAGTTAGCTTTTAACTTACTATCAGTGAAATGTCTATGTATGAGAGTAAAGGAACTACAATGTATGTATGTATGTCATTTGTTACATGTATGTTATGTCATGTAATATTCACTGTTTCAAGCATGTCATGTTAAGTATGTTGACTGTTACATGTTATGCCATGTTAAAAATGTTGTCTGGCACATGTTATATCATACTACAAAATATTTTTTGTCAAGCACGTCATGTCATTCGACTTACGTTCATGTACATCTGCGTACAGTTAAGTTATCGTTCAGTTCATGGTTATTATTAAATCATGGTAACCCTATGAGATAAAAATATGCAATCATGGTAACCCCATGAGATAATAATACGATATCATGGTAATCCCATGAGACAATGATATCATGTTAATCCCATGAGATAAGATTACAATATCGTGGTTAACCCACAAGATAAGGATATAATGGTAATTCCATGAGATAAGACTACGTTATCGTGGTAACCCCACGAGACAAGAGCATCATGGTAATTCCATGAGATAAAACTATGCTATCGTGGTAATCCCACGAGACAAGAGTATCATGGTAATTCCATGAGATAAGAATATATTTCAAGTTCATGTTAAGTTTTAGATCAAATTCATAATAAGTAAAGAAGTCAGTTCAAGCTCATGAAAAGTTAAGTTTAAGTTTAAGTTCAAGTCAAGTTAAGTTTCAGAATTTAAGTTCAAGTTCATGATAAGTAAAGAAGTCAGTTCAAGCTCATGAAAGTTAAATTTAAGTTTAAGTTCAAGTTCATGTCAAGTTAAGTTTCAGAATTCAAGTCCAAGTTCATATTAAGTAAAGAAGTCAGTTTAAGTTCATGTTAAGTCAAGTTTCAGATCAAGTTCTTATCAAGTCAAGTCTCAATTTAAGCATGTCAAGTTCACGCTTTAGTTTAAGTTATGTCAGTTATGCTATATTGTATGTCAAGTTATGCTATGATTACTTATGATTTTGATTATGCATTCATGTTTTTACTGCCATGCATGCATCATTAACCTGTGTGAGGGTTTTTTGTTAACTTGCTGAGATTTGTAATCAAATCTCATTATGGCAGTCCCAACTACCATTCCCTCCAAATGGTAGAACTTGTTAGAGGATCTGAAAGAGAACCAAGAATCGACCAACTGGAAACGGTCGACTAAGTGACGATGCGACGTAGATGATAGTACAGTAGTTACCTCAGTTTACTACTTGTATTTGTGGAGTTCAATCTCTAGCACTCTTTTAATTGTAGCTATTTTGGACTAGCGTTGTGATCTCAGTTGTTTAGTATGTCATTATATATGAAGTATGTTTTAAGTATTTGGGATATTTCAGTTTGGTGCATAGTATTGCTAAAAAAAAAAAAATATCCGCTGCGAATATTGCATAATGCTAGATGCATGTTAGGAACATTACATCTTATATGTCATGAATGATGGCAGGTAACCTTGTATTGTATGTCTCGATGTTTCAAATGTCCGTCCGATCCCAAGCAGAATTTGGGGGCGTCACAAACATGTTCTGATACCAATTGAAAAATCAGTAGTTCTAACCTAACTCAACACGTAGAGGGGGGCCTTAGGAACCTCAACAAAATGCAAGAGATACTAAGATATGAAAAGAGATAGAAATATGATTATGGTAGAAATTAAGAAGGAAATTAAATGGATATTAGTCTTGGGAAATAATCACGGATTTGGGGTTGTTTGAGGCACCCCAATTCCTCCATCAAATTCAAGCCAAACAACATTCCAGATACCCCTTCCATATTCTTTCTCAGTACATATACCTTCCAGCATCCCTAACACATGCCAGCAACTTAGGCCGTGGGCTAGTTCTAAAAACAATAGCTAATAGCAGAAATTTCAAGCACAAGTCCAAACTAAAACAAACAAGGCCTTAAGGAGTAGGAGTAGGTGTGAATATGTGTGTTTCAATTTTACTGCACTATTTAAAAATGTTGTAAAAAAATAGTCAATTAATGAAACAAATCACCGAAAAATAATCAACACAGGAATTTGGTCATGAGGTGGAAACTCATTTGAAGAACATCTTCAAAATCTAAAACTACTACGGGTGTAAGTCACCACCTACAATTCACTATAGAAATTTAGTTTGTTACAACCAATTTAGAAACACTTACAAGACCCTTGTAGCAGCTAAATCTGTCTTGCAACATCATGAGTAACCCACTCAATCTTTACATGCATGGGGCTTTGGAACTCTGTCATTTCTGGCTTCATCACGAGAACCTCTCAGTCTCTACATCAACGATAGCTCTAGAGTCCCTTCCAACCAAAGAACATTCACACCAACTGATTAAGCAGTAGTTGACCTTAAGCACAATAGGATGGGGATCTGATTTCAAGATAAAATTGAAGTATATGGAATGAAATATTGTTCTCCCTTTCTTAGCTCTTTGTCTGCTCTGTATGTGTTGCCTTATGAAGTTACAAACAAGTTTCCTTTTATAGTCACAATGGAACATGATGCTAAAACCCTAGTCAAAGTCATATTTTTTAACATTCACTCGAGCGAGGTGTCAAGCGAGTGTCGAGTGCATGATGTATCCGAGTTTCGCTCATGCCATGACTCAAGCGCATGTTGCACAAACTTTTTGTTTGAGTTACCACTTGAGCGCTATGTCAAGCAGGCGTCGAGCGAATTCTCTGGATGAACTTCCACTCGAGCACTATTTCGAGCAGGTGTCAAGCGAGCTTTCTATGTTAGCTTCACTCGGGTGAGTGTAGAGCGAAATCTCTATATGAGCTTCCGCTCAAGCGCCAAGTCGAGCAAGTGTCGAGTAGAATCTCTGTATGAGCTTTACTCGAGAAAAGGATCAACTCGCTCGAGCGAGTGTCGAGCAAACTTTTTGTTTGAAGCTTAGCTCGAGTGATGTTGAGTTGGTTTCAATCTCTTTTCATTTTATTAGTTTTCTTCAGCCACTCAACACTGAACAAGTTACAACACAATTTAACATAGCTTGTCATATGAATATGCCAACACACATTTTGAATTAACAAAGTTGAAATAGATTTTTTTTTAAAAAAAAGAAGGTATTTTATTTAATTTTCAAAATCTAACAGTGTAAAAAATAGAAGAAATTGATCCTCACACCAATATTTACCGATTGATTTGAGGACTAAAATAAGTTGGAAGAAGCTACAATAGGACTTCTAAATTGTTAGCACTCGGATCGGTTTTGGAGAAGGTGTTGTTGATAAATTTAGTTATTGAGACATCTTTAAGTAAGAATCTACACATGCAATCGTATTTTGCAGAGTTATTGAAAACCTTTGTTTATTGGATGCACAATCTTAACTACTTTCTGAACATATCACAAAGAAGTGCTTATAATTAAATTAGAATGCCATGCATATCATAACACTTACTAATAAAATCTATAGCAAAATAAACAGAATGTTAAAATGTCTACTGCTTCAAGATTTAAGAATGTTAATATGTAGAAGTAAAACGTCGACTTGTGAACTTCTAATTGGCTAAGTGTATGTTACTCATATATGTGCAATTAACCCAGCATTAATTTAGATCCAAACCAATTAGCATCTACGACCCAACACGTACACTTAGTTAGGCAATTTTTCATGATGCGAATGCATGCCTAGTTTATGATGAGAAATAACCATTCTCCAATGCATAACAATTCACTAAAATGAGAATGCCTATTCTTTAAAAATAAAAAAATAAAGATACTTATAGTGCCCACTAATTTTGTTAGCAAAAAAAGAAAAAGAAAAACTATGTTCCAACCTCCAAATTGTACAAAAAAAAAAAACAATATATTGAAAAATTGTAGGGATAGCAATGCTCCGTTGCACTACTGCTGTGGAAGATGTAATCGACTAGGCTACTCTGACGAGAGATGCACTCGATAGCGCTTCTCTAACGAGAAATGTACTTGACCGCGCTACTTCTACAAGAAATGTACTCTACCACACTACTCCGATAGGAGTTGTACTTGATCGCATTTCTACAAGGGGAGTGATGCTCCACCACACCGCTATGGCAGGAGATGTACTCGACCAAGCTACTCCGGTAGGAGATGTACTCGTCCGCACAACTGCAAGAGGGAGAGCGATGCTTCACCGTACCACTGTGGCAAGAGATGTATTCGATCGCGCCACTAGATGTACTCCACCCCACTGCTTCTACGAGAGATGTACAAGGCCACGTTACTCCAATGAGAGATGTATACAACTGCTCTGTTATGGGGGGAGCGATGCTCCACTGCACTGCTATAGTAGGAGATACTTAACTGTGCTACTCCGACAGGACATGTACTCGACCGCACTACTACGGAGGGTGAAGTACTCTACCACACTGCTCCTGCGCAAGACATACTCAACCACGTTGCTCCGACTAGAGATGTACTCAACCACGTTGCCATGGGTGGAACCGGAGATGTACTCGACTGCACTTCTCTAACGAGAGATGTACTTGACCACACTGCTCCTGCGAGAGACGTACTCTACGGGGGATGTACTCAATTGCATTGCTATGGAAGGAGTGATACTCCACCGCACTGAGTGGAGGATGTACTCGACTCTTCTACTCCAGTGGGACATGTACTCGATTGTGCTACTTCGGTGGGAGCTGTACTTGATTGCGATACTCCTATAACAGACGCAATAGATCTCATTGCTCCGATGAGACATGTACGCGACCACTCTACCGCAAGGGAAATGATGCTCCACTACACCGTTGTGGTGGGAGGTGTACTTGACTGCACTACTGCAGGGGGAATGATGCTCCACAACGGGAGATGTACTCGATTATGCTACTCCGGTAGGAGATGTACGCAGCCTCGCTTCTCTAGCAGGAGATGTACTTGACCCCTCTACTCTAACAGAAGATGTACTCGATCGCGCTACTACGAGAGAGATGTACTCAACCATGCTGCTCTGGTGGGAGATGTCCTCTACCTCACTGCTGCAATGGACCGATGCTCCACTGCACCGTTACAGCAATAGATGTACTCGACCGCACTGCTCTGGCTGGAGATATACTCGACCGCGCTGCTCCGGGAGAAAATGTACTTGATCATGCTACTCTGGTGAGATATGTACTCGACCGCGCTGCTATGGGGGGACATGCACTCAACTACACTGTTGCGAGGGGAGTAGTCAGAGGGGGAGATGAAGGGAGAAAAGTCACCGATGATGTGTGGCGCTAGAGTGTTGAGGACCGCGGTGGCGATGGGCAGTAAAGGAAATTTGAGTGATGAAAAGAAGAGATCGGGAGGGAGAAAAGAGAGAGGATCTAAAATCGATAAGGGCGAGAGAGAGAGAGAGAGAGAGAGAGAGAGAGAGAGAGAGAGAGGGAGAGTGAGAGTGAGAGAGTGAGGGAGTTTATGGCATGAGGGGGACGGCGCAGGTGGGGAAAGGGGAAAAAGAAAGAGAGAGAAAGGAAGAAAGAAGGAATTAGGGTTTTTGGACAATTAATCTAGGCCTTAATCTTGGGGTTCCTAACTTAAATCTTAGGGTGGAGATTGAACGTAGAGAAAAAAGAAAAAAGAAACTAAACAGAAGAAAAGGAGTAGAGAAATGAAAACAACAAGGAATGCGACTATATTTAAAATTCAACTTTGATTTATTGATAAAAAAATAATACTTCTCATCTTAAAATAAAATGATGAGTTTTCATAAATATTTCTCTTAAGAGAAATAAAATCATCTAAATAAATGGAGTATTTAACATAAAATAAAATTTTGACTATTAAACAATATTCATAAGAACTTCAAATTTCTATTTCAACTTTGCTTCTAACCAATTTTGGATTATTATCACACTTATATTAACCACTTCAATAACAGCTAAATAACACGTATGACTAAAGTGAGGTTTGAATAATGAGTTGATATAAAAAAAGTAAAGTTGAAAGTTGAATAAAATATTGTTAAAATATTATTTTTTAATATTATTATTATTTTAAAATTTGAAAAAATTGAATTGTTTATTATATTTTTTGAAAAAATTTGAAATCAACTCTAAATTCAAACGGGACATAAGAATGACAAGATATAAAATTAAAAAAAAAAAAAGTATTTATCGTGCCATTAATATAGTATAAACGATTGTGGTGGCCTCAAGATGATTCATTAAACTGACCAATATCATCGTGGGCGTAACTATTTTTTCTTACGTTCAAGGCCCAAGGGCCAAGCCCTAGGCTCATTATATTATTTGGGCTGAAGTTGGTGATTGGCCTAGTTCTGTACTCTCTTGTGAAAAATAAAGAGTTCTAGATTTCATTTTATACGGTAATCAGTGGGAATAGACCCAACATGACCAAATTGCAAAAATGTAACGTTTGTGTGCAAAAATGTAAATCCAATAGAAAAACACATACTCCCACCTATAAAACTCACCGACAAAATCTATTGATCAGTTTTTTTTTTTTTTTTTGTTAACTTAATGGTTAAGTATTTTTTTATATTTATGATTTTTTTATATTTTTTTCAAAATGTTTAAAGTGTTTAAAAAGTAAGCAAAAAGAAAATTTGACATTCGGTGAGGATTCTCGGTGTAGCATCCAATATGGGCTTTGCTAAAATGTAGCATCCATCACTCAATCCAATATGGGCTTTGCTAAAATTAAGTAACAAGTTTTTTTGAATTAGATTAATGTTAGATACAGCTTTAGTTATTTAAGTTCTAGTTATCCAAATTTTGCTTAATCTATTTGAAAAAAATTAGGCCCGATATATTAAAAAATGGATTTTTTTTCTTCTAAGCCAGCTTTGCCCACTTTATTTAAAGGAAATACAGGACTTGCACACCTACAACTAAACAAAATGGGTGATTTAATTATTGATGGAAAATGCCATATAAAAATGCAAATATAATCATAATAATGTAAAGAAGGAGAATTCCGAAGGAGCAGGGAAAATTATGTAGAGAAACACGTAATAATATAAGAGTCATGGTAGGTTGCCGGGGTGTCACAAATTTTTATTTTTATTTTTTTCTTCTTTTATTTATATTTTTTTAACATATTTAAATATTTCTAAAAAATAAAAAAATATATCAATATACTAAAATCCACTTCTTTTTTTTTTTTTTACTTTTTTTAAAAATAATTAAATTAAAAAAATAAATAAATACATAAGCGATCAAAATGAAAAGGCAAACTCAATTCACATACTAACATTTTCTATATATAATTATGTGCATTAATTGACAAATTTCCATTTCTATAACATTAAAAATAGTTATGTCTATATATTTTATGTCTATCAGCGTCACGTACATTGTGTTGGAGTTCAGCATCAATTCGATGAAAAAGTGAAGAAGGAATCGTGTCTTTCCATCTGATGCTGAAACCTGACAGCGCCCACCTTGATTCGAAGTCTTTTACCCCCATAGAAAAACAATGCACATTAAGTGAACGAAATACTTAAAACAAAATAAGGACATACTCCACGGCTTTGTGTGCTCTACACAATCCTTAATTGTTGTTGCATTAAGCTTGTAATTGGGTTGGATAAGTTTCGTTTCATCATTCCCTTTGGCTTTGAGTAAGTTTCTTATCTTTCTTTATGCTTTTTTTTATGGAATTTTTCTTGGAGATTCAATCACTGAACCAGCTTAATTTTTCTAAATCCTTTCCTAGTTCATTTATTTACTCACGTACGTAGTTTCTGCCAAAATCCATATCATCTTGATTTTTCTGGGGCTCTAGGTTAGCATGGATATAAGTTTTTGCTGAAATTAAGTAAAGATCTTTTTGAATTTTTATCTGCATTTTAACTAGATTAATATTAGATACAGTTTTAGTTATTCAAGTTCTGTTATCCAAATTTTGCTTAATCTATTTGAAAAAAATTAGGCCCGATATATTAAAAAATGGATTTTTTTTTTCTAAGCCAGCTTTGCCCACTTTATTTAAAGGAAATACAGGACTTGCACACCTACAACTAAACAAAATGGGTGATTTAATTATTGATGGAAAATGCCATATAAAAATGTAGAATATAATCAAAATAATGTAAAGAAAGAGAATTCTAAAGGAGCAGGGAAAATTATGTAGAGAAACACGTAATAATATAAGAGTCATGCTAGGTTGCCGGGGCGTGCCGTTAGCACAAATTTTTATTTTTATTTTTTTCTTCTTTTATTTTATATTTTTTTAACATATTTAAATATTTTTAAAAAATCAATACACCAAAATCCACTTCCTTTTTTTTTTGGAAAAAAATAAAATTAAATAAATAAAAAAAATTAAATACATAAGCAGTCAAAATGAAAAGGCAAACTCAATTCGCATACTAGCATTTTCTATACATAATTATGTGCATTAATTGACAAATTTCCATTTCTATAACATTAAAAATACTTATGTCTATATATTTTGTCTGTCAGAGTCACGTTTTGGAGTTCAGCAGCAATTCGATGAAAAAGTGAAGAAGGAATCGTGTCTTTCCATCTGATGCTAAAACCTGACGGCACCCACCTTCATTCGAAGTCTTTTACCCCCATAGAAAAACAATGCAAATTAAGTGAACGAAATACTCAACAAAATAAGGACATACTCCACAGCTTTGTGTGCTCTACGCAATCAGTTATGGGTGCCAAACAAGGAAGGAGATATTCTAATAAATAGGGAGCGTCCAACGTGATCAAGGCCAGCACAATAGTAAACTTTCTCTTTGGAAATATTGTTCTCTTTTTGGGAATAAATCCATTAGCTTTAAATAACGCAATTTGCTTCATTTTAGAAAGTTGAATAACGGATTGACTATATTATTGTATGGAAAATATGAATAAAAATATAAAAGAAATTATTATTCAAACTTGTGTTTGAAAGAGGTGGGTTCCTCACAAAACAAACCAACATTTCTTCAATATTATTCACAATAGGTAGAGCATGTCAGGTGGATCATGTGTCTTTCCCAGTTGAACCATGCGTAACTCGTTCTGTCGCCAAAGCTTGTAACATTTTGGCATCAGAGCAGGTCATGGCGGACACTAGAGTTGAGCATTTGGAACAACAAATGGTTAATTTTGGGAGCCTTATGGAATGCTTAATGAAAAAATTTGAGGAGACAAGTGCGAAGATGGATTCTTTGACCAACAAGAGTTCGGGTGATGAAGAAGGATCGAGGTTAAGGAATAGGAATGGAAAGAACTATGGTGGTGCGAACGTTGTAGTTCCCACAATTGCCAAGTTGGACTTTCCGAGATACAATGGCGTGGACGATCTGACAAGTTGGATCTATTGGGTGGAGTAGTTTTTTTACTACCAACAAACGGAGGAGATTGAAAAATTACCATTAGCTGCTTATCACTTGGAGGGGGAGGTGCAAATGTGGTACCAATTATTTAAAGATACCGAAGAAATCACATCCTGGGAGGCCCTAAAAAGAGGACTTCGTATTTGGTATGGACCAACAATGTTCGAGGATCATTTTGGTTCGTTGAGCAAGCTGTGTCAAACTGGAACGGTCCGGGAGTACCAACTGCAATTTGAGCAATTACTGAGCCGCGTTGGGGAGTTGGCCCCAACTCATCAACTGGGATGTTTCATAAGTGGACTCAAGGAACCGGTGTGAATTGACGTACAGGCGGCTCGACCAACGTCCATCACGGACGCCATTGGCCTTGCCCGATTATTTGAAGCAAGACATGCTAAGAAATCATTGACAGTAGGGACCAAACAATTTGAGTCCATGGAACCAACGGAACCCCCGTTGCCTTCGGCAAGTTTATCAAGAACAAAAGCACCATCCATTCGACACCTCAGTCCTGGCGAGTTACAAGAAATGAGGAGAAAGGGACTCTGCTTTAATTGCGACGAGAACTTTGTTCCCGGCCATCATTGCAAAAAATTATTTTTGATCGAAGGAATTTTTTCTGAAGAAGTAATGAAGGACGAAGAAGGAGTAGACTACGGGTAAACCAAGCTCAATTTCCGGAAATTTTCCTTGAGGACAAGGAAAGTTTTGAAGAAGGGAGGGATGTTACAGGTGCCAAATAAGGAAGGAGATATTCTAATAAATGGGGAGCATCCAACATGTTCAAGGCCAACACAATAGGAAACTTTCTCTTTGGAAATATTGTTCTCTTTTTGGGAATAAATCCATTAGCTTTAAATAACGTAATTTGCTTCATTTTGGAAAGTTGAATAACGGATTGACTATATTATTGTATGGAAGATATGAATAAAAATATAAAAGAAATTATTATTCAAACTTGTGTTTAAAAGAGTGGTTCCTCACAAAACAAACCAACTTTTCTTCAATATTATTCACAATAGGTAGAGCACGTCAGGTTGATCCTGCATCTTTCCCATTTGAACCACGCGTAACTCGTTCCGTCACCAAAACTCGTAACACAATCCTTAATTGTTGCTGCATTAAGCCTCTAATGGGCTTGGATAAGTTTTGTTTCATTGTTCCCTTTGGTTTTGAGTAAGTTTCTTATCTTTCTTTATGCTTTTTTTTTTTTTTTGGAATTTTTCTTGGAGATTCAATCACTGAACCAGCTTTTTCTAAATCCTTTCCTAGTTCGTTTATTTACTCACGTACGTAGTTTCTGCCAAAATCCGTATCATCTTGATTTTTCTGGGACCCAAGTCCTTGATCTGTTGCTTTTTAAAGTTTTCATGCCTAATTTCTTCGCATGATTTAGTACCATCAATAGTGGGCTTCCTCGTTTCTTTTCTGAAGATTTAATCTTGTTTATATATTGACATGGATATTGTTTTTCTTCTTTTCTTTTTTATTTATCATTGACTTGTTGCTTTGTCTACGTATTAGGTAGCTCTAGCTGTATGGCTGGCTTTTGCATCGTAAAGAACAATTCTTGAATTTACCTATTGCTTCCAAGCTCTCTGCTTTTCAGGGTGATTTTTTTTAATTGAATTCATCAACGTTTTCGAATCTGAGGTACACAAAACATTTGCTCGGCTTTTTGTACATTCTTTTCTTATGATCTGTGAGTATGTGAGAACATATCATTGCTTTTTAAAACAAAATATCGAGTATTCATGTTTTTTGTCTGTAACAAAATTCGGTAAGCTTGGCAAAGATTGGCTTTCTGGGTAGGGATTGCTTGCAAAGGAAATGCATTGTGAGATGGATTGGGAAATGGGGATGTAGTTAGACATATTTTTGCTGTAAGATGGATTTGCAGGATAATTCTCAGCCTGAATCGGGAAAACTGGAACAAATCGTTTCCCAATTTCTATTAAAGAGCATACACATTATTCTGGACTCGAGGGTTCCTTCTTGTCGTCCACATGGTCATAGTGGGGACCTGTCATCGGCTTCTCATGAGAGAAAGACTGACAAATGGTTCAACTTAGTATTAGGTGACCGTCCTGCAGCTCTGGATAACCTGAATTTATGGCACAGAAATCTGATGGATCCAATGATAATTGATGTAATACTGGTTCATGAAGGTTCGAAATCAATGGGGGGATCTGTTGAGACAATTATGGAGAGGTGGGTTGTTCAGTATGAATACCCACGAGTTGTGGTTGGTCAAACTAGTAAAAGTCAATAATTCTATTACGGGCTCTTTATTCACAAATGAGGCTTCTCCCAGCATATAAGATCTTCCTGCAGCTAAATAGACCAAGTCAGACTTATAATTTTGACATCATTTACAAGGTGCCTTCATTTGGTGATCCATTCTCAAGGGTGGACGAGGAAATGATGGAGGAACACAGTTTCAATCATGTGGAGGCCTTCCCTGGCCACCTTTGCATATCTGTGGCATATGGTAAAACACTAACCGACTTTAACCATGAGCCTTCAACCTCATTGCCACCAAAGATTATTACAGATTATGTAGGTAGCCCCAACACCAACCCTCTGAGGTCCTTTCGCTCTTCGGAGAGGGGTGTTCGTTCTATTTCCTTTCCATTTAGAGCAGTACAAGCTCCATTTCCTGTGCCATTTCAACGTCCACACAGCTGGACAGGTGGCTTCCACAGAGCAGCTTTTTCTGCACAAAATCAACCCATTGTTGGATCTCCACCTACATATCGCCCATCTGCTTTGCCATATGACTACCCATCTCCACCTAATAATATATATATAGTAATAGAGTTCCAAATTATAGAATGCCAATCCATCAAAGGACTATTAATTATGATGATTATCAGCTTTCACCTCCATTCTCTCCATCTCCATTCCCATCTTCTCCATCATACGTCTCCACTGGTAATCATCCTATGCGAACACGTGTACGTCTAGAAACTGCTTCTGTAAGTATACCACTTTCAATGGCAAGCAGAAATTCAAGATACCTTTCTCCCAATTCTTCTAATCCAAGCAGAAGTTCACTCCCACCTTTATCTCCCAGAAGCAGAAAGACTGATCCTTCATCATAGGAGTCTCCTTATGGAACTATATCTTTTAGAAAAATAGAGTCTTTAAGGTCTGGAGAGATGCAGAATCATTATGCTGGCTAGAAGGTAGTCCTGATTTTCAAATTAAGATACTTCTTAGTTCTATGTTCCCACTCCTGAAATTCAATTTTTACTTTTGTGGTTATCTGATAAGACCCATTATTATGTGTTGCATAGATTATCAGAGATAGCAAAGTATCAAAGGAAATGTTTTCTACAATCCCCTAAATAGGATATGTTTCTTCATAGTTATCTTGTATTTAAATTACTCTTGTCTTTAAATTACTTACTGGATAAAATCAGGCAGTTAGTCAGTTGGAGATTTTATCCAAATCTTATCTTTGTAACCTCAGAACTATTTGTCTATTTAAATGAGAAGAATACCTCAAGAGGGTATGCGGTATTTTGACATGGTATCAAGAGCAGGTTACTAAGTACCGTGCCCTTTTCGATTTTTTTCTCTCTCTCGAGTCTTGTTCTCTGTCTGAAGGATTCTCGGCACTTCTGTGCCATCGTGATTTTCTTTTTTGTTTCTTGGTTCTCTTTTCATACCTTCAGAGTTTCTTTATCAGCAAACTTCATAGGTGATTTTCGCATCTCGTGTTCCTCTCGTGCTTATCCACACCTTCAGAGGTGATCTTGGCCTCTCGTGTTCCTCTTGTGGTTATCGGTGCATTCCAACTTCCTTTATCGGCGTCTTCAGCAGCTGTTTTTGCCTCTCGTGTGACTGTTGGCACTGTCTGGGTGGTTTGGGGTGTAAGTCGACGCTTTCTGTGCTGGGTGTAAGTCGACGCTTCCTGTGCTGGGTGGTCTGGGGTGTAAGTCGACGCTTCCTATCGGCACTCTCTAGATGATCTTAGTCTGTCGACGTCCTCTGTGCTGGTCTCGGCTTCTCCATCGCAATTCTCGTCTCTCGTACAGTGCAGAACAAACCCACAGATCCTCACGGGGCCTCTGTTCCTTGCCTCTTGTCGTGTACTCTTGGCTTCTTGTTTCAAATTTCTGGTGTGATCATCAGTGGAAGAAACAGTTGCAGAGGGGTCTCTGTTCCTAGGCTTCTCCATTTCTGTTTTTTCAAGACTCGGCTTGGGCTCGTCTTCCGCAGTTCTTGTTTCCAAATTCAACCCAATTTTGGCTCTCAAACATCTGACAGGTCTGTCCATATGGCATTTGAAAAATCTGATTCTTTGTGCATTCGTTTCAATGGTAAAATTTATTCTGCTTGGGGATTTCATTTTCAACTTCTTGTAAAGGGTAAAGAACTCTAGGGTCATGTTAATGGCAAGACTCCAGCCCCAGAAAGTGCAACAGAGCTGGCTAAATGGGAGAGTAAGGATGCCAAGATCATGTCTTGGATCCTAGGCTCTATGGAGCCCCACATCATTCTCAATCTACGTCCCTACAAAACTTTCGAGGCTATGTGGGAGTATTTAAAGAGAATTTATACTCAGAATAATTCCGCTCGAAGGTTTCAATTAGAATTTGAGATGGCCAATTTTTCTTAAGGTGTCTTATCTGTAGAGGAACTCTATTCTGGTTTTTCAAATCTATGGGCTGAATACACTGATATTGTATATTCCTCTATCTCTGCCGCTGGTCTTCCTCATGTGCAAAGTGTGAATGAAACCAGTAGGAGGGATCAGTTTCTTATGAAACTACGTCCAGAGTTCAAATCAGTTCGTTCTCAGTTGATGAATAGAGATCCCGTTCCTTCTCTTGATGTTTGTTTGGGCGATTTGCTTTAGGAGGAGCAAAGGTTATTTACTCGGAGTACAATGGAACAACACCTAACTCCTCCTGCTCAAATGGCATTTACTACCCAAGAAAGATCCAAGGGCCGAGACTATAGCACTACACAATGCTATAGTTGCAAGAGTTTTGGTCACATTGCCACCCACTATCCGAAGAAATTTTGTAATTACTGCAAAAAATAGGACATATTATCAAAGATTGTCCAATCCGGCCTCCTCGAAAGCAAGAGCGTGCCTATTCCACCTTGGTTGATCTCTCGGGTACATCTTCTTCTGCAGCTCCTGCTGCCGCCACTCATGCTTCAGTTCTTGCTGGTTCCAATTCTACTACTCTTACTGCTGATATGGTACAACAAATGATTCTTTCTACCTTTTCTGCTTTAGGCCTCTCAAGTAATCCTAATTCATCCCCTAATTCTTGGTTAATAGATTCTAGTGCCTCCAACCATATGACTAATAATTCTACTTCATTACATAACCTTCGATCCTATGATGGTCCTCTCAAAATACACATGGCAAATGGTAGTTCACTATCAATTTTTGCCGTAGGTGATGTATCTAGTATCATTCGAAATGTTTTGGTTTCTCCTAACCTCTCCTCCAGTTTACTTTCAGTTGGACAGCTTGTTGAAAATAATTGTAATGTTTCATTGTCATCTTCTGGTTATGTTATACAGGATCGAGTCTCCGGGAGGATGATCGCGAGAGGTCCTAAGGAGGGTCGGCTATTTCCAATAAATCCTAGTACAACTTTTCTTGAGTCTAGTTCTTTTATTTCTTGTAATGCTGTCAAAACGAGTATTAAAGATTGGCATCGTCGTTTAGGTCATCACAATCCTCATGTTCTTCAAACTTTGTTTAAATCTGGTGCTATTGACAATAAAAATTCAGTTTCAATAGAAATGAGTTCTTTTGATTGTACGACTTGCAAACTGGCCAAAAGCAAAGTGTTACCATTTCCACAATCTGGTTCCCATGCCTCTCGGGTGTTCGATATAATTCATAGCGATGTCTGGGGTATATCTTCGGTTATATCACATGCTCACTACAAGTATTTTGTTACTTTTATTGACGACTGCAGTAGATTCACTTGGATCTATTTTCTTCGTACTAAAGGTGAAATATTTTCCGTTTTCAAAGGTTTTTTCGCAGTCATTCAGACCCAATTTGCTTCCACTATCAAGGTCTTACGATCTGATTCTGAGAGAGAATATATGTCTCATGAGTTTCAGAATTTTCTTCACGAAAAATGAATTATTTCCCAATGCTCTTGCGCATCTACACCACAACAAAATGGGGTAGCTGAGCGTAAGAATCGATATTTACTTTATATGGTTCGGGCTTTTCTTATTGAGTCATCAGTTCCATCTCGTTTTTGGTGCGAAGCATTAGCTACCACTGTCCATTTAATTAATAGATTGCCCACACCAGTTTTACATAATGTTTCTCCCTATTCCATACTATTTGGTCACACACCTAACCTTTCTTATTTGCATATATTTGATTGTGTGTGTTTTGCTCATCTTCCACCACATGAAAGACATAAATTGACTGTTCAATCTGTTCAGTGTGCTTTTCTTGGATATAGTTCAACTCAAAAAGGATTCCTTTGCTATGATCCTAATGCACGTAGAATTCGAATTTTCAAGAATGTTGTGTTTTTCGAAAATCAGCAATTTTTCCTCTCTCATGAGGATCCTATCTCACCTAGTTTTTCAATTCTTAATGATGAGCCTGAGCCCTCACCTAAACCAAATCCTACTTCAATGGCTCGGTTTAAACCTGGTTTTGTCTACACTCGACGTCATAACACTCCTTTGGCCGAGTCTTCTATGACTTCTCAAGTTTATGTTTAAAGCATATGATCAAATAAATTTCATGTTTAAAATTAAAATTTTATGTTATAAATTTTAATAACATTATCTTATATATAATTATAATTTATAGTATTATATATAAAAATTATATATAATATTAAAAAAATTAATTTAAATATATAATCTAGCAAACCGGTCCAGTTCGGTCCTAAAAGTATAGAATCGAAACCGAACCAGTATCGGCCAATTTTGGAACTAACGGAATTGACTGGACTGGTTCCACCGGTTCGGACTAGTTTTCCTGTTAATTTTTACCCCCCTAATATCAGTAATTGAAGATGAAAAAAAAAACATATAAGATGAACTACACTTCTTTTCAACTTCATATATTGATCAAAGATTGTGGTGGCCTTAGCCCTAGGGTGATTCATTAAAACTGAACGTACCATTATTCAGCACATGCACACCCCTATTTTCCCACATTCAAGGCCCAAGACCTGGTTCATTTAAGAACTGGTTGTTAAAGGATATATTCGATTAATTTGGCTTACATAAATTAAACAAGCTAGTTTGGTTGACCACACTTTGCTTTTCTCCTTCTATTGATTGTCTTTCGAGAAAAGTAGAAACTATGGGCATGCTTAGTTATGGAAAGTTTAGAGAATATTTGAGGATTTTGATAATTGTTTTAGATTGGGTTTTTGAAAATGAAAGAAAATTTTAAATTATTTTTAAAAATAAGTTTTGTAATGAAGTTTGTGAAACTCGATAGGAAAAGTTGAAAACTTGTTTGAGCATAGTTTTTTAAGAATTGTTTTTGTCAGAATTTGTAAAAGTTGCATTGACTTTTGTATTGGATATTGATTGGGCCAAAGGTTTGAAAACTCAATGGTTCTAACCTAACACAAACACCTAGAGGGGGTGAATAGGTGTTTTTCAATTTTACTGCACTACGAAAAAATGTTGTCAAACAAGCAATCAATCACTGAAAAAATCATAGAAAAATAATCAACACATAAATTTGGTTTAGAAATGGAAACTCAAATGAAGAATATGTTCAAAATCTAAAACCACTCTAGGAGTTAGTCACCACCTAAAATTCACTACAAAAATTTAGTTTGTTACAACCAATTTAGTAACACTTATAAGACCCTTATAATAGCTAAACCCGGGTTTCAACATCATGAGTGACCCACTCTATCTCTGTACGCATATAGCTCCGAGACTCTAGCCTTTCTAGAGCTTCACCACAAGAATCTCTCATTCTCTGCTTCAACGGCAGCTTTGGAATCCCTTCCAGCCAAAGAACATTCACACAAACTGAGGTAGCAGTGGTTGACCTCATCCATAATAGGATGAGGATCTGATTTCAAGAGAAAACTGAAGTATATGGAATGAAATATTTTTCTCTTTTTCTTAGCTCTCTATCTGCTCTGTATGTGCATGCCCTATGAAGGACAAACAAGTTTCCTTTTATAGCAACAATGGCACACCATGCTGAAACCCTAGTCAAAGTCATATTTTTTAACATTGACTCGAGCGAGCTGTCAAGTGAATGTCAAGCACACATTGTATCTGAGTTTCACTAGAGCCATGAGTCAAGCACATGTTGCAAGAACTTTCTATCTAGGTTACTACTTGAGCGTCATGTCAAGCAAGTGTCGAGCAAACTTTCTGTATGAAGTTCCGCTCGAGCGCTATGTAAGTGGGTGTCGAGCAATATCTCTATGTGAGCTTTGCTCAAGCTCCATGTCGAGCAAGTGTCAAGCGAACTATTTATATGAGCTTTCGCTTGAGTGCCAAGTCCAGCGACTTTTTTGTATGAAACTTAGCTCAAGCCATGTTGAGCTAATTTCAATCCCTTGTCATTTTATCAGTTTTCTTCATTTATAATTACAACTAAGATTGATCAATTAAGAGGAATCAAGTCAAAGCTAAGATTTGCTTCATTTATAAATATTGCAACAATCTTCGTGATTAATTAATCATATCCATCGATCCCAAGAAGACAAATTAACATCAAATATTTTTCATTAAATATTTTCTCTTGATTTGATCTCTACAAACTAACTTCATGGTGAAGTCGCAACGAGCTGCATTTCCAATTTAAGCTTTCCAAGTCATTTGGTCTTGTGATCTAATAACAACTTCTCAGGCAAAATCCCAATTTCAACTTCAGATTCTCAATGCTTTTGCCTTTATGGGCAAAATTCCAATTTTTCTTAATTTTTTCTAATGTTTATTTTAACCTTTTTGTTTTTTTTTTTTTTTTTGTTTTGGTTGTAAATGTATAGACGTTGATCATATATTTTTTAGCATTAAAGAAGGAAAACACTCTTATATGTATTTGGTTAGTGTAAATGATTTATTCCTATAATAGACAAATGTATGAATAAATTTTTAGATTCTGATCATATTTATAATACCTATATATTATATATAGAAATATAAATTCATCATCTTTTCAATTGTCATCCTTTAAATATCTCATGATGTGTCATTAAATGGATCACAAATAAGTGAAATATAATAAATAGTTTTCCAATCATTTAATAACACCCAATCATTTAATAGCACATCATAAAATGCTAAAAGCATGATGAGACCGACCCATACAACATGATACCGATCAAATAATATTAAGTTGAACACTTAAAAATGAAGCTATATATATCAGTATATATCATGTGTAATTGAAGATGAAAAAAAAAACATATAAGATGAAAAACACTTCTTTTCAGCTTCATACTGGTCAAAGATTGTGGTGGCCTTTGTTCAACTGTTATCCAAGTTTGAACTGCCCTCCAACTAGTTGTTTGTGAGCTGCCCTCCAGCTTGCGGGGGGATGTTAAGTTATCCACATTTGAATCCAAGCCTTATGCATCTCCTACAAACACTCAACAAACTCACAATGTATCTACACCAAAAGCTCAGTCAAATACAAGCACTCAAGAACATCATAATCTAGATCATGATTCTTGTATTTAAATTTGTATTTCAAAGATAGATAACAATAGATATAAATCTGATAAGATTCTAACAGATTCCTTTCTTTTGAATGTATATACAACACTCTATAAATACAAAGGCTTGGTTAGCTCCTACGTGAAGTTGCCAATTTCAATTTATCTTATACTTAGACATGGTATCAGAGTTGTCTAGCTCACAACTCTTCTCTAATCCTACTATGGCCTCGTCTTCCGCTTTCTCGTCCCATACAAATTTTTTTTCTGCCCCAAACCTTGCTCCTATGATCTCTATCAAACTTGACAGCTCAAATTATATTTTTTGGGTTTCCTAATTTCTCCTGGTTCTTCATAGCCTTGATATGATCGGCATTAATGTTGATGGTACCGATCCTTACCCTAAAAATCAACTTGTTTCTGAAGTAAATGCCACTACTACCATAAGTCCAGATTTTGTTCTATGGGAAAAGAAAGATCATCATC
Source organism: Pterocarya stenoptera (assembly GCA_003123785.1). Taxonomy (NCBI): domain Eukaryota; kingdom Viridiplantae; phylum Streptophyta; class Magnoliopsida; order Fagales; family Juglandaceae; genus Pterocarya; species Pterocarya stenoptera. The sequence continues at coordinate 291,726 of QEOT01008984.1, read as the reverse complement.
TCTTGTGTTGGTTAAATGCAATAGTTACTAATGCAGTTCTCTCCTTCGTGTATGGTCTAAATACCTCCCAACAAGTTTGGAACTGTTTGGCCTCTCGTTTTGCCTCACAATCACGGTCTAGAGTGGCACATTTCAAGCGTCGACTTCAGTCACTATGCAATTGAACCTGCTTTGAATTTATGCAAATAGTCAAAACTTGGTCTGATCAGCTCGCTATAGCTGGAAAACCTCTCTCTAAGGATGACCCTATTTCATTTATATTGAGTGGTTTGAGTCCCTCCTTCCATGCTTTATTACTTCATATTCATTTGCTTCATGAGGTAACTCATTGACTTTAGTTGTCACTAGCAACAACTCCAATGTTGACCAAGAAATAGGTGGTTTTACACTATTTTCTCCAAGGCCGAAGCTCAACAACAACAAAAAGAATAAGTTTGGAAATTCTTCCAAACCTTATTCTTCCCAAACTAAACATAAACAATCTAGATTGTCACCATTCTATTCCAAGAATAACAACAATGTTCCCAAGGCCCCTTACCAAATGTTTGGCAAAAATGGGCATCAAGACCTTGACTGTGTTCATAGGATGAATTTTTCCTTTCAAGGTCATCATCATGCTCAACAGCTAGCTGCTATGGCTGCAAAATTAGGTACCCATGATGAACAATCTTGGTTTGCTGACAGTGGTGATAACCAACACATCACAGCCGATATGAGCAACCTTTAACTTAGTGAACCGTATCATGGAGGTGATGAAGTAGCGTAGGCAAAAAATTTGGTTTGTCTATTTTACATAAAGGCTCTTCTGTTTTCTCAAACTCTACATCATCTTTCAAATTATCTCCTATACTTCATTGTCCCACTGTTGCAGCCAACATTCTCTTTGTTCAACAATTTTGCAATGACAATGATTGTTGGTTTATGCTAACCTCTAAATTTATTGTTGTTAAGGCCAATCACACAGGGCGGATTCTTTTACAAGGGGCTAGTTGTAATGGTTTATATCCGATCAAGTTCCATCTTCAGCAAACAAAGCCTGAGCCTACACTGCCTTCCTTGGAGTTGTAGCTGACGCTTCTATCTGGCACCAAAGGCTAGGACATCCTGCAACTCAAACACTTCAACTATTAAAGTCCCAGTCTTTAGTTGCTATTCATGGGAAAGTATCTTTTTCCAATGTTTGTGAGTTTTGTCAACTTGCCAAGAGCAAGTCTTTGTGATTTCCTTTGTCTAGCATAATTTCTACTTGTCCTCTAGAAATTATACATTGTGATTTATGGTGTTCTTCAATTTCTTCCATTAGTGGTAGTTGATATTATATCATTTTCATTGATGACTTCTCCCACTTCTCTTGGATATATCCATTACATTTAAAATTCGAAGCACTTAACTCATTTATCAAGTTCAAGTGCTACGCTGAAAATTTTTTCAACACTAAATTAAAAACCTTCCAAACTGATGGAAGTGGCGAGTTTACATCTCATCCATTTAAGCATTTTCTCAACTCCAATGGCATCACTCATTGCATTTCATGTGCATATACATCTCAGCAAAATGGTATTACTGAGAGAAAACATCGCCATGTTGTCGAAATAGGTTTAGCTTTATTAGTACACTTTCTCCTTCCACAATCTTACTGGATTGAAGCCTTCAATACTGTTATGTATGTAATCAACCACATTCCTACACCTACCTTGTCTAACAAATCACCATTTAGTGTTTTCTTAAATCAACAACCTGATTATTCTCTCATTAGGACTTTTAATTGTGCATGATATCCTCTATTGTGTCCTTACAACAATCATAAACTCTTGTTTCGTTCTAAAAAATGCATTCTCTTAGGTTACATCTCTAATCATAAAGGTTATTGCTGCCTTGATCCTCTTACTAGCCGCGTCTATATTAGTTTTAAAGAAATAGTTTTCGGCAAGTGATATAAACTTTCTTGACCAAGCCCTCCTGTTCCAAAACCTGCCTCTCTTTGTGATTCTCCTTTGCTGCAGTCAGCATCCATATTGGTACCTTCTTATACTCACTTCTCTACATCTGCTCATGATCTTACATCACAGGATATTGTGTCTAGTCCCTCACCATCACTCAAATTTGCCCTTACACCATCTAGCACTAATGTTCCAATTAATTCTTCTCACTTAGTTGATTCTTCACGCACCCTACTCCAACCTCAGAATACTCACCCTATGCTTACTTGCAGTAGTACTGGTCACTCTTGTCCAAAACATTTTTCAGGTTTTCAAACCTATGACTCCTCCAAACACCCTATTGCACTACACACTAGCACTGTACCTACTGCTCCTTCATCAATTACCCATGCTATTAAGTTTGAGTGGCGTAAAGCCATGAAGGAGGAATTTCGTGCTTTGTAGGTCAATCACACTTGGTCTCTATGCCCCAAACTAGTTGACAAAAAAATAATCTGCAATAAAGGAGTTTACAAAGTCAAGCAAAAAGCTAATGCTTCTATTGAACATTTTAAGGCAAGACTTATTGCTAAAGGTTTTAAACAAGAAGATGGTTTGGACTACAATGAAACTTTTAGTCCCGTTATCAAACCCGTAACTATTCGGATGGTTTTTGCACTTGAAGTTCACTTTAACTGGCTAGTTCGTCTAATGTCTCCAATATCTTTCTTCATGGCTCCCTTGACAAAGAAGTTTATATGGAACAGCCTGTTGGTTTTACCAACCCCAAGTTTCCCCATCACATTTGCAAACTTCACAAATCTTTATATGATCAAAAGCAAGTGCCGAGAGCATGGTTTCATTGGCTCTCTCAGTCTCTGCTGCACCTTGGTTTTCAGGAGTCTCATGTTGATTATTCTCTCTTTACCAAATATTACAAATACCCCCAGTAACCCAATTGACTAGCACTTGAGAGTCTATCTCAATATGAACTCGATAAAAGTCAAGCCGACAGCACCTCCAAACTCCTTCTAATAAACTTCGCATTTCGGCAAAATTATTAGAGTCATAGCCTAAGAACACATAGTAAGCTACACGCAGCTTACCACTAGCATCTCGAATAACACCCCCGGCACCAGCCGAGCCTGGATTACCCAAACTATTGCCATTAGTAATAAGCTTCACCCAATCTTGCTGAGGCTGAATCCACTTCATCAGAGTAACCTTCCTAGCTTTAGGAGTTAAAATCGGAATATCCAACCTCTTTAAAATAGCAACATCCTGCTTAGAGAGCCTCAAAGATTTCATAGATACTTGAATAACATGACTTATCTAGAATTTAATAACATGCCAAACCGACTTAACCGTATCAACCTTACCCTCATACTGGGTTTTGCAGCGTCTTTCCCATAGCTTCCAAGAAACATTAGACAAGAGTAGACCAAAGACAGTTCGAGCGTGAGAGGAATGCCTAGTACAACGAAAAAAAATTAACTAGCTCCTACCAGGTGCAGAAAAGACCCATATGCAAACCTAAATAAACCGTTGCGAGACACCATATTTTTCTAGCAAAATTACTTGTACAAAGAATGTGATTAAGATCCTCAAGATGACCCACAGCGCATCAATTACATTTAGAGACGACCATAGGAATGCCAACCATTTTAATATTCTCATCCACACTTAGACAGTTATTGGTAACTTTCCACATCATAATAGAGATTTTCTTGGGAAGGTTAGCATGCCAAATCCATTGAGCCCAAGGTAAAGGGGCACCCAAACCCTGATACAATTCCAAGCATTTTTGGTATTAAAATTATCATCATTTTCACTATAACCACTTTTATAATCGGAATATCAAACTATCAAAGTTGTCATTGTGCCTCCCAATTTGAAAAATAAGTTGCAAACTATACCCAGTACTTGTTAAGATCTGATAGTTCAATAGGCCAAAAAAAAAGGGGACGTGGCATAATCAATCTTAACCATGGAATCTTAAAAGGTGGAGTAAATTGCAAGGAAAGTGCATGGTAATATGAAGATGTAAAAATAATAATTTGATAGATTGAGCTTTGTTTGGATAGTAAGTTGAGATGAGATGTTTGTGAATAATATTGTGATATTTTAGTTGAGATGAGATAAGTTAGAAATAGTTTGAATTAAAATGTTTTATGGAGTTTTGGAAAATAAGAGAGAAAAAGTTGAATAAAAATATTATAAAATTAAAATATTGTAATAATATAATTTTTGTTTTGGGATTTGAAAAAGTTGAACTATTTTTTGTGTTTTGTTTGAAACTTTAGAAAAGTTGTAATAATTAAGTAATGATTAGGTGAAAAAGTTAAAGATTTGAAATTGAAAATTGTTTATGTTTGAAGTGTTTGGATATTACCTTCCTTTGTACTACAATAATTTCATTTCAAGTTTAATATAATCTTTACTATTTGATAGTTGGATGGTTATATTGTTTAATCAAATATAGTTTGATGGTCATATTGCAAACTGCATACCACTATGGTTACAGGCTTGTTTGCTTACAAATTTTCAAATAAATAAGTGAATAACTTCAATCCAAAAATCTCCCATTTAAAAAAAAAAACATTATTTAACTTTGTTTTCCAATTGATATGGAACCATTATAAAGGGCAAGAATTTCAAGTTTCTATTTCATTTTTTCGTCCTAATAAAGAGTAAGAATAAGCATTTATTTTTCCCAAACAATGTGGAATACCCTATACCACATATACTCACCATTTAATATGGGACGTCACATTTAATATATTAACCACTTAAATGACAGCCACTTAAAATAAACTATATAGCATGCATAACTGAGAATGATAGAATATCAAATCATAAGAAACATTTCTCTAATTGTGTACCATTATAGGATCAAAGATTGTAGTGGGCTCAAGATGATTCATTAAACTAGACCAGTATTCAGCATAGGCGTAATCCTTTTTTCTTACGTTCTAGGCCCAAGGGCCACGCCCTAGGCTCATTATATCATGGACAATAATAGCCTTCCAATTAGTTTACAATCAGTTTATAATTAAGGTAATAAATTATATTTTATAAAAATTTTCATATCACTTTTTTATTTTTTATTTTTGTAATTTGTCATTATCAACGAGTTGGAAGATTATCATTATTCAAATAAATAACTATATAAAAATTCAAGACAGATGATACATATTTGTCTAACATTATTCTTCCTTACTTTTGGTTGGCCAAAATGTGTATTTTTCCTTTCATTGATTGTCTTTCAAGAAGGGTCCCCACAATAATTTTCAAAGTAAAGTGTCTCAACTAATTCGGTTAACCAAAAGGTCCCCACAATACTACTTCAATTCAAACAACACCTTATAGATCGTAATTCCCACCATTGGCTGTCTTCTTTGGAGAGTGTTGAAGAGGTTGCAAGTGGGAAGGAACTAAGGGTGCAAATTGTCAAAAATCATCTGCAATTTTATGATAAATGCATGTTTATTTTCGGTCGCATTTTCATTTAATTTTTTCAAACTACTCAATTTTATGATACATGTTTATCAAACATTATCGACGCTTCCTTACTTTTGGTTGGCCAAAATGTGTATTTTTCCTTCCATCGATTGTCTTTCAAAAAGGGTCCCCACAATAATTTTCAGGTAAAGTTTTTCAACTAATTCGGCGGACCAAAATGATTTTTTAGTTTTTTATTTTTATTTTTTTGCTCTATTGATTGTCATTCGAGAAAGTGTCATATGATTGTCATTCGAGAAACAGTACGTGGACTGGGCAAGAGTTAGACCGATATTTATCAGATGGTTGTGAGGCATTCAGCCAATCTTTTGACTTATTGAATTTGTGGAAAGTTAATGAGCCTAAGTATCATATACTTGCTATAATTGCACGAGACGTGTTAGCCATGCTTGGTTCCACGGTTACATCAGAGTCAACATTTAGTACAGGAGGTCGTGTACTTGATTCTTTTTTAAGTTTGTTAACTCCGAGAACTGTTGAGGCACTTATTTGTACTCAGAATTGGTTGCGACATCTGTCAATACTAATTGATATTCGAGAGTCCATGGATAATGTTGACAGCTTTGTGATAGAATCTGGTAATGTTTTTTTCATTCAATTTCCATATTCATTTATTTTTATAATTTAATTTAATTTTTTTCATACCTAATTTATTAATATTGATTATTTGATGTTTTTCTATATAGAGTTAGGAGTATCGTTCATCACAACTATTGATGATTGAAGAGTTGAAAATTGCATTGGCCCTTGGGAATCTATTTGAAATCTTGAAGAATGAGATTTGTGTAATTCTATTCAAGAACAATTGTTGTTTACTTGCTTATGACAATTTGGTTTTGTTTGTAATGTGTATTAAACATCTAGTGGAGTTTTTTTAATTTATTTTTAGTTATCTAGTAATTAGTATATAAGATCATAAGACTATAATGTATAAGTAGTATTAGTAGTATATATGTAGTAGTTATTAGTTACTAATAGTATACATGACATTAAAATTAAAATGAAATTGAATATTTAAAATTAATTTTAAAAATTCAGCAAAAAAAAGCTCAAAATGTTTATGATCTTGAATAATAAATTGAGCCCGAAAAATGGTTGAATTGAGTTTTAAAAAGGCCCAAAATGAATGGCCCAAACCGCTAAACTGACCGTGATCCAGCTAGTTTTACCCCCTTACACGGTTAGTTTCAACCGGCTCTCCACCCCAAAAATGGTGTATCGGTCGGTCTCGGTTTTGTGCTAAAACCGAACCGAAGGGTCGGTTTTTCACTCCTAGTGGAAAGGAACTAAGGGTGCAAATTGTCAAAAATCATCCGCAATTTTATGATACATGTTTATTTTAGGTCTCATTTTCTTTTAATTTTTTTAAACTACTCAATTTTATGATACATTCTTATCAAATATTATTCAGGTTCCTTACTTTTGTTTGGCCAAAATGTGCATTTTTCCTTCCATGGATTGTCTTTCAAGAAGGGTCCCCACAATAATTTTCAAGTAAAGTTTTTCAACTAATAAGTCAAGTCTTTACAAATAACTGGCCTTTCTTGTAAACGTAAACAACGGAAAAGACTATTTTGGTTCCCAAATAAAAGAAAACTCTATTGATTTAAATAAAAGAATTGCACTTCTTCACCTAATTAGGCTAATGTTACTGAGTCTTCATAGTTTTTACATTATTAGTAGTGTCGCTGCCACATAAATTCATAATTGACCAAAATGTGCATTTTTCCTTCCTTACTTTTGGTTGGCCAAAATGTGCATTTTTCCTTCCATTGATTTTCAATAATTTTCAAGTAAAGTTATTCAACTAATTCGGTAGACCAAAAGAGCTTCTTCTTTTCTTTTTTTTTTTGTCTATTGATTATCATTCGAGAAGATGTCCCACTGTACTTCCACAACAATTTCCCAATTATAAGTAAAGTCTTTACAAATAACTTGCTTTGTTCTAAACGTAAACTGCGGAAAAGATAACGGATATGGACAGGAATAGTAACCCTTGAATCATATTGATAGATATGAAATTCAATGCCAATATAGTACTGTTTTTTTCTTTCATATTTAAAATCATATTTTAATCTCTAAATATGTTTTAATTAGCTTTTAACTCTATTGATTTAAATAAAAGAGTTGATTTAAATATTAAAATGATCAGTCTAAACTCTTTGTATTGATTATCATTGACTGTACTTCCACAATGATTTCCCGATGTTTTTCTTTCATATTTTAATCTCTAAATATGTTTTAATTAGCTTTTAACTCTATTGATTTAAAGAAAAGAGTTGCACTTCATCACCATCTTCTTCACCTAATTTTACCGAATTTAACTCTATTGATTAATTGACGCGAAATAATCAATTGGTCGGGAAAAAGTTAATTGTCAGCAATCCAATCTATTTAGAGATGGCATTACTAAATTTGGTAACTAAGAATCTTAATTTATTGTATGCGCGCACAATGTTAATAAATAAAGTATCAGAAAAAGTGCTTAATTAATTTACAATGCGATGCATATTATTAATAACCTAAATTCTCTACAAATAACTAATTAAAATATAACCAACAATTAATGTAGTTCTTTTTTTTTTTTTTACAGAAAAAAGGTGTTTCCCATATTTTTTCTGATATAATTTATAAGACTTACGTGAATGATACGGTAGGATAAACGGATGATGTGAGTGACCAGCATGAAAACGACACACCAATTATATGAATGTGCCCCATTTTTTTTCCAACATTAATTGGATCGAGCTCGATTGAATTCTAAAATATTTGGCATGGAAATTGGACTCAGTCTAAACCCTTTTTAAACGTTGCATTAAATTCTCTGATCCTAAAACTACTGGTTCACAAATTTTTTAGAATCTCAATTCCTACAAATTAATTCTCTTCTATCATTTTGGCACTTTTATATATTGTTATTTATTTATTTTTTCAAATTCTACAGAAGAAGTTCTACCACATGCATGCGACAACGAATGACATGAAAGGTATCTATTTTTCCGAGCAAAAACAAAATTTTCAAATAGAATTGATTGCATATATTGGTCCATGGATGAATGGATGATGTGATTGTGGAACATGAAAACGTGTAGAAGGGTTTAGATATAGATCAGGTTTGAACTACTATCTTCTCTATTTTTTTTTTTAAATAATTGACCTTACATACGTTACGGGTCAATCCAATTAAATTCGAGTTAGCTTTTGCATAAATTTAGACTCTCTTGAAATAGAGTCCCTTTTAGACGCTGTATTCTACTATTACTTTTTTGAGTTTTGAAAGATGCTTATGTACATGTTGGATTTATTTCAACAAAATAAATCCAAAAGTATTTATTATATAAATAATATGTTGGCATATTCTGATAACAACTTGCAAGGCAAAATTCCACTTGGAGCTCAACTTCTAATTCTCAATGCTTTTGCCTTTAATTATGGGCAGTCCTTGAATATCATATTGTGGTTCTCCATTTTCAAACAAATGTTTGGGTTATCTTCATAAAGTTCATAATTAATGAAATTGAAGTCCAGAGGAGTCATAAGATTCGGGTAGTCTAGGCAGATAATGATGATGGGATTACATACTGCAACCCGGCCTCATTAGTACTTATTTTAAAAACAATACTTTTCTAGACAAATATAATAAAAATATACATTTAGGTTCTTCTTACAATATAATCCTAAATGCAGCAGAAATTTTGAATTTTTCTTATATTTAAAATCCCAAGATTTTGTTGTAAATTTTTGAAGAGCCAAAATGTATAATATTAGTTAAATAACTGATCATAGTGTGCAATCTCTCAATATTCTTCTTGGTGTGCTCTTCAAGGCTTTTATATTTTCAGTCCTGTGTATGATTTTTCTTTTTTTTTTTGTTTTTTTGTAAATGTATATATATACGTTGATCATATATGAATGTGTCCCTTTTTTTTTCCAATATTAATTGGATCGAGTTCGATTAAATTTCAAAGTATTTGGCGTGGAAATTGGACTCAGTCTAAACCCTTTTTAGACGCTGCATTAAATTCTCTGATCCTAAAACTACTGGTTCACAATTTCTTTAGAATCTCAATTCCTACAAATTAATTCTCTTCTATCATTTTGGCACTTTTATATATTTTTATTTATTTATTTTTTCAAAGTCTACAGAAGAAGTTCTACCACATGCATGCGACAACGAATGACATGAAAGGTATCTATTTTTTCGAGCAAAAGCAAAATTTTCAAATAGAATTGATTGCATATATTGATCCTTAGATAAATGAATGATGTGATTGTGGAGCATGAAAACGTGTAGAAGGGTTTAGATATAGATCAGGTTTGAACTACTGTCTTATCTATTTGTTTTTTTAAATAATTGACCTTGCGTATGTTATACGGCAATTGGATTGACTTGGGTCAATCCAATTAAATTCGAGTAAGCTTTTGAATAGATTTGGACTCTTTTGAAATATGATCCCTTTTAGACGCTGTATTCTACTATTGTTTATTTGCGTTTTGAAAAATTCCAATTGGAGCTCAACTTCTAATTCTTAATGCTTTTACCTTTAATTATGGGCAATCCTGAAATATCATATTGTGGTTCCTCATTTTCAAACAAGTGTACGTTTGGGTTATCTTCATGTAGTTTATAATTAATGACATTGGAGTCCAGAAGAGTCATAAATGATTTATTCCTATAATCGACAAATATATGAATAAGTTTCTATATTTTGATCATTTTTATAATTCCTATATATAATTATATATAGAAAAATAAACTCATCATCATTTCTCATATAAACATCTTAAACGTTAAATAATTAACAACTAAGTGAAACATAACATATTCAAAATAAAAATACATCCGAATATATATATTATAGTATATAATAATATAGTTGTAAGGGGATTTTTCCCATTTCTCAAAGCCCACTGGGCCTCGGCCTAATGCCAGGCCAAGGGCCCCAAGTCCGCATAGGGGATGAAACATCTACCAGGGAGGTACACCGAATAGTCGACAAGACAGATCAGCCTGACTGTCTACGACCGCTTTCAGAACCCAGAGACTTGCACAGAGCGCAATGGGAAATGCAGAGGGCCTTTTTTCCATCCGCATTAGATCATTTACGGCTCGTATAGACTAGATGCGAAGTCAGGAAATCACGCCGCATTAATGGCACCTCTGCTGAGCTACATGCCACATTTATGGAGCCATCGCAGAACTACGCTGCATTAAAGAAGGTCTGACAACAGAAATAGAAAGGAAGACACAGACTTTGTGGAGACAAAGATGATTTGCACCCCTCCAACCCACGTATAAATTGCTAGTTTCAAGTATGAAAAATGCTCTCTAATCCCTAAACTCATTTACTTATTTCCAAGCTTCCAAGAATATTTACTAACTTTGGCATTGGAGGTTACCCGGCCCCAAAGCGGCCCTATCCAAGTTACACTACTCTCCATCTTTTGCAGGCCCATTTTTGAAGACCTAAGTTATCGGACCTTAGCCCAAAGGTGTGCGAAACACGACGTTAACAGTGGCGCCATCTGTGGGATCGCTATAGATCTTGCGTGTATTTCGCATGCTTGAGATAACTCATTCCAGGCGACTCAAAAACTTGACGAAGCTACCAGAAGCATGGAAATAAACCAAACAGAGAGCCAAGTACAGTGGAGTGAAAAGGTCGTAATGGAAGGAAGCCATACACTCGCTGGCAAAGCAATGCATCCAAAAGAGGATGCCAACGCTTTGCAACCAGCTCCAAATCACGCAAAGGTCATAAGCGAAGTGCGAGATGAGCAGGAACTCCAGAAAACAGAACCAATCTGACCATTGGAGCTTGTTACTCTTCACCCAGATCGGCTAGAGGCCAAGGTGACAATTAGCAGCGAAATGACGTCTGAAGCCTGACGCGCCATGCAACAAATTCTCGCTGAGCATGAGGACCTGTTCGCATGGAGCCATGGGGATATGCCAAGAATAGCGCCCAAAATTATACAGCACAGCCTGAGTCTAGACCCAAAAGCTAAAGGAGTGGGCAGAAGCGTCGAAGTGTCAGTGCAAAGAAGAATGGCGCCATAGCCAAGGAGGTGGACGTACTACTGAGTGCGGATTCATTCGAGAAGCTCACTACCTAGAGTGATTGTCTAATGTAGTGCTCGTAAAGAAGCCGAGCGGCAAATGGAGAATGTGCGTTGGTCATCGCAAGGCTTCACTGGCCTCAACAAAGCTTGCCCGAAGGACAGCTTCCCGCTTCCTTACATCGACCTCATTGTCGACTCAACGGTGGGTCATCGCATGCTTAGCTTCATGGATGCCTACTCTGGGTATAATCAAATCCGTATGAACACTGTGGACGAAGAGAAAACTTCGTTCATTACTGATCGAGGTTTGTATTGTTATACGGCGATGCCCTTTAGGCTTAAGAGTGTGGGGGCCACCTACCAGTAGCTGGTCAACCTTATGTTTAAAGGCCAGATAGAAAGAAATATGGAGGTCTACGTGGAGGACCTGTTGGTCAAAAGTAGAACCTTAGAACAACACTTGGGATGACTTAAGGGAAGCTTTTACGATACTACAACAGTACCAAATGAAGCTGAATCTGGCAAAATGCGCATTTAGTGTCAGGTCGGGGAAGTTCTTAAGATTCATGGAGTCTGAGTGCAATATCGAGGCCAACCCTGAGAAGGTGGAGGCCATCCTCATCATGGCCCCACCTCGGAGCATAAATGAAGTACAAAGGCTAGCTGGGCGAATAGCCGCCCTCAACAAGTTAGTGTTGAGATCAACTGACAAATGCTTGCCTTTTTTCAAAGTCTTGCGGAAAGCGAAGGCATGGGATGGCGAGTGCGACCAGGTGTTTGAAGCCCTCAACAAATACCTCATGAGTCCGCCGCTCCTCAGTCAACCCCGGTGCGGAGAAACGTTGACCTTGTACTTAACAGTCTCCCCTTAGACAGCTTCCTTAGCGTTGGTACGTGAGGAGGAGGGGGTCCAAAGGCTTATTTAATACACCAGCCGGGCATACCGAGGGGTCGAGGCTAGATACCCCTGCATAGAACAACTGGTCTTTGCGCTAGTAGTAACTACGCGCAAGCTGCGTCCGTACTTTCAAGCTTACCCAATACAGGTCCTCGCGGCTCTAAAGAAGGTGTTGCAACGACTGGATGCCTCAGGCCGGCTTATGAATTGGGAGTGGAGCTGAACAAGTTTGAAATTGACTACGAGCCACGAAACACCATAAATGGGCAAGTATTAGCGGATTTTGTCCCTGATTTCACTGGCTTCCAGGTTTGTGACATTGACTTATGTGACAAAAAGCAAAGTAATGATAATGTTCTAATTTCCCGAATAGGACGAACTCTGTTATACTAATGGAGGAAGACGAGCAAAATTTCAAACAACCCAGACTATTTTACCTCCCCGAGGGCCGAGGAGACAAGTTGGGCTTAAGGCCATCTTGACTCCCAGCGATGGAGAGTGGGGTTAGCCTCACGTTTACTCAAAGAGCGAAGCTAGGATAAGGAAGATATGGAAGACGCCCACACCTCAAGTAAGGTCATGAAGGCTTGGAAAGATGGATACATAGTGAGGACCAACAAAAAAAAATGAAGCGTAAGCTGGAAGACCACCAGCAGGCGGGGTCATCGAATATTGACCCAACACTGGCAGGATAAACCACAAGAGGCACTGTGTAGCAAACCCTCGCAACCAAGCTCTACCCGGGCCAGCCCTCAAAAACAAAAGGAGAAGAAAAAAGCAAGAAGAAAAGAAGAACAGTGGAAAGAAAGCGGAAAAAGCGTAACTGGATATAATCAATAGAAAGAAATTTTATTAATCACTAGGAACTATAAGGAACAAGTTACAACATGAGACCCTATATCTTTATAAAACAAGTTCCAGTGCCCAACCATAGACCTAGACCGTAAAGCGACCAGGGATAATCCAAGGGGACCAGAAGACCCCACTATTCTTGAACCCATCTGAAACAAAATGAGCTAAAAATCTCCAACAACGACGAAGATACTGCCAAGAATTGGAACATCTTAGAGTTAATTTCTACCCTGAGAACAGCTTACCAAACGAAGGTCAGTGATCACTGCAACCAAGCTCAATCAAATTATATTGACGTGCGAGCAGCAAGCAGAGATCTCCACCACTGCGAAGTGTCTATAACGCCCGAGGTTACCTCAAAACATCAACAGGGATATAATAAGGCAACTAATTGAGTTATACGGTGATGACCATTGCCCAAGAGATGCCCGAAACCACCCACTGGCTGTGGAGAGGAAGAAGAAAATGTTGGAGGAAGTGAAGACGCCGGGTGGGAATGGCTTTGAAGGCGAGCCCTGTAAGCAAAAGGATGAGAACGAGTGAGGCACAATAAGCAAAAAGGCTAGAACGAGAACAAGGGGTTCGGGACCCCAACAACGAAGGATTGGCAAGAAGATTTGTCCAAAAAATCTGCCTCAACAGGCGGGATCGTTCCCCATAGGGCCATCACCAAGGCCGCTCGGGATTAGACTCTACCCAAGGATGTCATGCCGCTGCAAGACTCCTCGTGTGGGGAAAAATCCCCCACATTCATAACCCTGAGGTTGCACTGGGGGTTCTGAAGAATATGAGTCTTCATCTGCTCTAAGCCTTCTTTGTAGAAAAAGTCCCATGCATCGTTGCGGACACCATGAACATAAGACAGCTCCTCCCGCAGACCTCGGATGGTAGCTTCGCGGCCTTTAAAAACCAGCCTGGTTACTTCTTGGGCGGCCTCCGCATCTTTCCTTCACTACCTCTCCACCTCCAGGGTTTTCCTCTTCTCCGTCGCTGACTCGTTAGTTTTTTGAACTTGAGTTCTGAGCCATTTGATCGACATGCTGTCTGTGTCTTGATACTGATGCAGCTCCTAGATATCAGGCTGTAGCCGCTCAAGCACAGTCCAAGGCCACCTGAGCCAGCGAACGAAGATTTCGGTTCTCGTTTCTCAACTCCGCTTGGTTGTCCACAATGAAGGCTGCCAGATGCTCCAATCCTTATAATAGAAAGTAAAGTCAAAACTGAAGAAAAGGAACAAAGACAAGTCTGAGGAATTTATAAGGTTTTACCCCTGCGAGTAGCCTCTGGAGTCTACCTTCCATCTTGCGAAGTCGGTCAGTGTGACTGGGCAAAGCAGTTGTCCGAAGATCCGTCGAAACTTCTTCAATGACTTCCTCGCCATCCCCCTCGTCACCGGGCGCGATGGCCTTCTCGGCCGAAATGTCAGTCTCTGCCACCTCGACACCACCAAAGGACCTCGATCATGGGAGCAACCACGACAGCGACGCCTTGGATCGGCAATGCAATACGAGGAGGACTCGCTATCGTCACCATCTTTTCGGGAGCCCTTGGGGCTGCCAGGATAAAAAGCACCATGATAGACAATCCCCCTGGAAGGATGGGCCATTATCGAAATCAGAACAGGCGGGTGAAATCCTTCGGGGTTTCTTCCCCCTTCTGTCTACAGGCGAGCTAGGGGAGCGACTACGACGAGGCAACGTGACCGGGTTTGTGGGGATACCTGCGTCAGAGCGCAAGTTGGCCAAAGGGGCCAGGTATTGGTGAAGGCTATCCTCTATCAACAAAGCCTCTGAAGAAATGTCGTGCAAATGCTCCTCCAGGGTTGGTTTGGGGCGACTGTTTGTGTCCCCGTCCACGGTACTCGACATAACATGTACATGAAACAGGCGTTTGAGGGTTTACCTGGCCAGGAACTCCCATCCTTCGCCCGAGAAGAAGAAGAATTTGTGGGTGTATCCCTTCA
>QEOT01008984.1:259122-275650 GCA_003123785.1 Pterocarya stenoptera | reverse complement strand
GAAATTAAAAGTACTGAAAAATAAAATTAAGTTTGTCCAATTGATGGTAGAGACATTCATAAGTCCAATTGATTACCACAGGGATTTCTCAAGCATTCACTGTATTCGGAAATCACAGTGAATCAAGAGAAGTATATAGATAATCAACGTTTCTAATAACAACACCAAACAATTGATCAAACTCACAATTAAGCCCAAGAAAATTAATCACCAAATGTTAAGTTTGAATAATTGATGGTAGAGACATTCACAAGTCCAATTGATTACCACAGGGATTCCTCAAGCATTCACTGTATTCGGAAATCACAGTGAATCAAGAGAAGTATATAGATAATCAAAGTTTCTAATAATACCAATCAATTAATCAAACTCACATTATGAATTTTATTGTTGATCTAAAATAAAAGTACAGGAATTAAAAGTGCTGAAAAAAATAAAGGACATTAAATTAAAGTGCATAAAAATAAATTGCATAAATTAAAATAAAATAAAAATAAAATAAAAGTGGAGATTACAGACGAAGGAGAACAGTTCGATAACACAGTTGGTCCATTTAGGCTCTCAACTGCATCACCGAACTCCCTCACTTCATCTGCATTTTCTCCTAAAAATAATCTGCAGTCTATATCCTACTCTACTCTACTGGGCGTCTCACTCGCCTTAGCTTCTATGGGGCGTCTAACCTCAGCCTCTCTCTATGGGGCATCTAACCTCAGCCTCCCTCTATGGGGCATCTAACCTCAGCCTCTCTCTATGGGGCATCTAACCTCAGCCTCCCTCTATGGGGCATCTAACCTCCGCCCTCCTCTATGGGGCATCTGCAAGTCCTATTTATAGGCTTCAAAAGATTTGCACTGCTTCGTTTGCATCACTGTCCCATGTGCTTTGGTTTCAGCCGCCCACTTCTCTCTTTGTTTTTCTTTCCTTTCTCCTCGTTGTCCCGTGCAGTGTCGTAGGCCCGCTCGGTTCTCTCTCTCTTTCTTTCTTCTTTCTTTTCTTTCTTTTTTCGTCTCTGTCTCCGGCATGCGTTTCTTTTTCTCTTATTTTTTTCTTTTCTTTCCAGCATGCACGTTCGTCTCTCTGTCCGCCAGCTCTCTCTTTCTCTTTTCTCTTCTTTCTTTTTTTTTTTCTTTTTCTTCTTCTTCCGCTGCTTCGTCATGCATCGTTCGCATCATGCATTCTTCTTCTCTTTCTCTTTTCTTTCTCTTTCTTTTTCTTTTTCTTTTTCTTTCCTCCCACGTTCGGCTCTGCCTCCGCCAGCTTGTCAGTGTCGTCCGCATGCATGCACGTTCGTAAGCTGGAGGTGGAGCTGCCGTGGCGTCATGGTGATCGCCGGCATCTTCTGGGAAGTTCCTGCCGCTGGAGGAGGCTGGGCACGGCTGGGCTGAGGTGCAGTGGGTCAGACGAGTTGCAGTGGCTGGTGCTGGACGTGGAGGATCGCCGGCGGTTCACTGGGCGGAGGACGGATCGCCGGTGTCGTCTGGTGCTGCTGGCGGCTGCAGGTGGGCGGAGGACGGCCCACGGTGGCGCTGTGCACGACTGGAGTGCTGCGGAGTCGCACTGTGCTGCACAGGCGAGAGGTTGAAGATGATTAAAAACGGCGTCGTTTTGTTCGTTAGACAAAACGGCGTCGTTTCCTTAGACGGTAGGAATAATAAACGTGCAAAACGACATCGTTTTGGTTTTAGACAAAACGGCGTCGTTTAGCTCAGACGGCAGAAACGAACTCATGGGCAAAACGACATGTCGTTTTACCCTTAGACAAAACGGCACGTCGTTTAGCTTAAACGGCAGAAACAAAAAGCACAAAACGACATGTCGTTTTGGTCTGCTGACCAAACGACATGTCGTTTAGCCAGCGCAGAAAATAAAATAAAATAAATAAAAGAAAAATAAAATAAAATAAAATAAAATAAAATAAAACAAAATAAAATAAAATAAAATAAAAATTAGACAAGCAAAAAAAAATAAAAATAAAACTTAGACAAATAAAATAAAATAATATAAAATAAAATAAAGAAACTAAAACAAATAAAATTAAACAAGAGATGAAAATAAAATATTAAAAGTGTGTTGTGCATGAAAAATTATTGTCCAAATAAATCACAAGTTATAAAATCAAGCATAAACTATGCTTTTAATCAATTTAATTCACAACTTGGATTTATGCCTCTTAATCAATTTATCCATCTAAAACCAATGATAAAATAATAAAACAATTAAAATTGATTGGTTTTAAATAGATAAAATATGCAATTATGCAGCTCAATCAAGGAGCACGGAATGCAAAGTAAAAGGCAGAATGAGTGTAATGGATTTCCCAATCCAGAGGAGGGTCCTTATATAGCCGGGGTCAATGTTTGAACTCCCGAGGCACCATAACTCCACATAGCACCACATGTCCCCCCAAAGTACTAGAATCCCTTGATTATAGCAACCGCTGCAGAGTATATGTGTTGATACGATGTGTGAAATTAATGGCTGCATAAGACAAAGTCACGATGCAAAAATCGAAAAGGTGCCATTCAATGCGAAAACGTAACTGATGCCATATTGTCACGTGGGTGTAATGCGGATGGTTGCTCGGCACATAATGGAGAGGGCCGGGAGATCTAGCAAAGCGAATGGTTAATGAATGAAGAAAGAATTAAACTTAGACTCCTTCGAGAGGAATGGGCGTAGTAACAGTAAGGGGATTTTCCCCACTTTTCAAATAGGGAGGGACGCCAAATAGTTAACAAGACAAATCAGCCTGACAGTCTGCGGCCGCTTTTAGAACCTAGAGACTTGCACAGAGCGCATCGAAAAATGTGGAGGGCCCTCGATCCATCAACATCAAATCATCTACGGCTCATATAGACCAGATGCGGAGTCAGGAAACCACATTGCATTAATGGTACTGCTATTGAGCTACACCCTACATTTATGGAGCCGTCGCAGAGCCACGCCGCATTAAAGAAGGTCTGACAACAGAAGCAGAAAGGAAGGTAGGGACTTTGTGGAGACAAAGACGATTTGCACTCCCAACCCACGGTATAAATATCCAGCTGCAGGTACAAAAAATGCTTTCTAATCCCTAGACTCTTTTACTTCTTTACAAGCTTCCAAGAATATTTACTAACTTTGGGATCAGAGGTTACTCGGCCCCAAGGCCGCCCTCTCCAAGTTGCACTACTCTTCATTTTTTGTAGGCCCATTTTCAAAGACTTGAGTTGTCGAAACTTGGCCTAACGGTGTGTGAAACACGACGTTAACAATAGTGATAAGATATTTTAGTATATTATAGTATATATTATAATTGTATTATAGACTATAGTAATATATTATAATATATAATATAGTGATATATTATAGTATATTATAATATATAGTGATATAGTATTAGTATAACTACTAATACAATAAACTATAGTGATAATATATAGTTATTTATATAGAATTTTAAAATTTAAAATTATATTAATTATTAATTTATCATATAATACAAAATTATTTTATACAATGTAAAAAATTAATATATATATATGAACTGGTCTGGTCTGTTTCGGTCTAGTGTTAGAAAAAGGAAAATCGGAATCAGACCGATTTCGACCAGATTTGAAAAAAATGGAATCGGTACCAGACTAGACTGAACCCGATACCGGACCAAACCCACTGGTCCGGTTCGGTTTGATTTACCGATTACCGATTCACCAATTTTTTTCCCACCCCTAGCAGAGATGGGCAAGTTTGATTATGAAATGTGTCACTTATGTTAATTACTCAGTTTTAGTGAATGGTGAACCACAACAAAATTTACAGCCTTCAAGGGGTGGGTCTTTGACAGGGGGATCCCTTATCTCCATACTTATTTATTCTTTGTGCTGAGGTGTTCAATGGTCTCATCTCACATGCTCATATGCATGGCTCTCTCACTAGTGTGCCAATTGCAAGAGGGTTGGTTTGAGTATTACATCTATTCTTTGCTAATGATTGTTTACTCTTTATTAAAGCTTCTTTATTAGAATGGAGTAGATTACAATATCTTCTTCTATTTTATGAGATAATTTCTAGACAAAACCTGAATAGGGATAAAAAAAATCTTTATATTTTAGCAAAAATACAGCATGGGAAGTGAGGCAAACTATCAAGGAGATATTTGGGCTAAGATTAACTAGATATTTTGAGAAGTACCTTGGATTTCCATCGATGGATGGTAGAAACAAAACGATTGCTTTCAAATGAATTGTTGATAGAATTTGGGGAAAGCTTAACATCCGAAATCAAAGTTTTTGTCACAAGCTAGAAAAGAAATCTTACTGAAATCAGTCATTCAAGCTCTTCCAACTTATTGTATGGGCCTATTAAGATTAACCAAGACTCTTTGCTGTCAGATTAATCAAATGATGCAGAAAGTTTTTTGGGGTCATTAGGACAATGATCATAAGATCCATTGGTTGAGTTGGAAAAGAATCTGTACTTCAAAAAGATCTGGAGGTTTAGGGTTTCGGGATTTGGAGGCTTTCAATGTAGCTATGTTAGCAAAGCAATTATGGAGAATATTAAAATAACCTTCATCCTTATCTATTGAGATTCTTAAAGCTAAGTATTTTCCTAATTTATCCATTTTTTAGGTTGTGTTATCCAAAAATACTTCCTATGCTTGGAAAGTATTTTTTCAACTAGGAACTTATGAATGCAGGTATGTGGTGGAGGGTTGGGAATGGTAATAATATTCGAATATGGAAAGATAAATGACTACCAAAACCTATTACTTATAAGGTTCAATCCCCAATTTATGTGCCTGGTGAATATGATTTGATTTCAGTACTTATTATTTTTGGGTACAACTGTTTGGAATAAATCTTTGGTGCAATATTAGTTTAGTGAAGATGAACCTGATATGATTCTTAATATGTGTATTAGTCCTCTATTAAGGGAAGATAGAAGAATGGTATGGAAGTGTACTAATGATGAAAGATTTTCTATTAAAAGTGCATATTATCTTCAACTTGACTTAAATTCAAGCTTTTCATGCTCATCTTCTCAAGCTACTGGTTTTGATAAAATTTGGTAGAAAGTTAAGACCTCTAATACACCACCAATGGTGAAATCTTTTATTTGGGAGGCTTGTTGTGACATACTACCTACTAGAAGCATTCTTAAACTCAAGCATGTGCTGCAGGAGGATCTGTGTCGGCCTATTTGTGAAACTGAAGTGAAAACTGTGACACATGTTCTTTGGGATTGTCCTTCTACTAAGGATGTGTGGGCTCTTTGTTGTAAAAAGCTTCAAAAGTGTAGTATTTATGATCTTAGTTTTATGCACCTAGCTCTCAAAATGGTAGAGTACTTAGACAATGTAGATTTTGAATTATTCTTTATTATTGCTAGACTCTTATGACTGAGACGTAATAAACTACTGTATGATGGTTTGTTCTTGCATCCCTCTCAACTATTTCAGATGGCTAATGTCTCTTTGGAAGAGTTTTAGCTAACTGTTCAATCTTCATTTCTAAGCACAACGCAAGAGCAAGTTCCTGTCCAGGTTTAGCAGCCTTCATTTTCAGGTTTTATAAAAGCAAATTAGGATATTGCATATATGGATTATCAAAGTAAGATGATGGGTATTGGAATTATTCTAAGGGATGAAAATGGGAGTGTTATTGCTACAAAGCAGATGTGTAAGTTTGGAAATCCAACACCTCAAGTTGCAGAGACTTTTGGAGCTCTTCACATGTTGCTTTTTGCATGAAGCTGGGATTTGACAAAGTGATTTTGTAGGGAGATGCAAAAAATGTTGTGAACTTTATTAAAGCTACTTATGGTTTATATTCCTCTTGTGGTAATCTTATACAAGATGTTCTTGCTTTGCTGTCTGTCTTCTTGGATTGGGACTTTTGTTATGTTCTAAGAGATGTTAACCAGGTGGCTCATCTCTTAGCCAAATCTGCTATTTATTTATCTTGTGAATCTGTATTTCTGGATAAGTTTGCAGATTGTATTATATCTTGTAATATATTTCCTATGTAAATTTATAAAAGCATGTATGACTTTTTCTCTATTTATAATTATTTTTCAAGATTATTAATTATTTTTTGTATTTTAAAACTATTTATATGTTTTCAATTTTATTTTAATGATATGCCTTTTGCGTAGATAGAGTGAAACCTCCGCTGGTGAACTTCTTATTGGCTGATGATGAATGTGTTCTAATTATTTGCAAGGTGACATTTTGGTTCGTTAAAAACTAATTAACCGGATTCTTTAATTTTGAACAAAAATTATTTAGTGACAGCTTGTAACGCTGTTTTATACTAGCTAGTTAGTGATAAACACATGTTAAATACATACCATATACAAGCATTTTCAAAGCTTACAAATGTCCAGTAGCAAAAATTGAAGAGATTACTAAAAGAAAATAATATAGAAATTAAGTTACAAAAATAATGATAAAATGACTACAACTTAAAAATCAAGACAATTTATATATAGTTAACAAGTACAAATTCAAAGAAATTAGAAATTAAACTTAAAGAATGAAAAAAATTATTATTAATCACCTAAATTCTTACAAATAACTAATTAAAATATTATTAATATAGTTCTTTTTTTTTTCCAAGAAAAAAGTGTTTGAAGGCAAAATGTCCAAAATTTATAAGACGTACGATGAATGATACGGTAGGGTAAACGGATCATGATGTGAGTGACCAGGTTCACAAAATTATTATTTGGCGTGGAAATTGGACTTTTAGTCTAAACCCTTTTTAGACGCTGCATTAAATTCTCTGATCCTAAAACTAATGGTTCACAAAATTCCTACAAATTAATTCTCTTCTATTATTTTGGCAGTTTTATATATTTTTATCTATTTATTTTTAAAAGTCTGCAGAAGAAGTTCTACCACATGCGAGCGATGATGGATGACATGAAAGGTATCTATCTTTCTGAGAAAAAACAATTTGCATTGGTCCCCTGGATGAATGGATGATGTGATTAGGTAGCATGAAAACGTGTGGAAGGGTTTACATATAGATAAGGTTTGATCTACTATCTCTACTTGTTTTTCCAAATAATAATAATTGACCTTACGTTACACGCAAATTAGATCAATCCAATTAAATTCGAGTAAATTTTTGCATAGATTTGGACTCTCTTAAAATATGGTCCCTTTTTTTCTTTTTTTCTTTTTTTTTGCATTTTGAAAGATGCTTATACACATGTTGGATTTATTTTAACAAAATAAATCCAACAGTATTTATTATATAAATATATAATATGTTGGCATATTTTTATGAAAAAAAGAACAAGGATAGATTCTTTCTTGTCTAGTAACAACTTGTAAGGCAAAATTCCAATTGGAGCTCAACTTCAAATTCTCAATGCTTTCGCCTTTATGGGCAGTCCTTAAACATCGTGTGGTTATCCATTTCCAAATTACAAGTGTTTGGGTGATCTTTATAAAGTTCATAATGACATTGGAGTACAGAAGAATCATAAGATTCAGACAATCTAGGCAGATAATGATGATGGGATTACAATATTCCAAGATTTTGTTTATGTTCCAGAAATAATTGACATTATGACGTTACACGCAAATTGACTTGATCAATCCAATTAAATTCGAGTATTTTTGTGGAATTCGACTCTGATCCAAAATCAATGACGCCTCCTAAAGAATTGTTACAAATTAATGCTGGCATGTGAATGACTTTATGCCCAATCGTTTATTGCAATTTATGGTTAATTGGGAAATCTAAAATAATAAAAACGTAATTAACTTTATGTCTTTTACCCAGCTTTTTATAAAATATTATTATTCTCGAATTCAAAATTAAATAAGATTTATAAAAATCTAAAAGATAATCTCATTTAAAAATTAAATTAAAATTATAAAATAATTATGTCATATATCAATCTTGTCAATCCAAATGACTAAAACGGATGAAAACGTGTACTAACATTTATACAAATTGACTTGATCAATCCAATTAAATTTGAGCTTTGCGTGGAATTGGACTCCGATCGAAAATCAATGACGACTCCTTAGAAAAGAGTTGTTACATATTGCTGCATGTGAAATTGTGAATGAGACTAAAAAGTAGTACTCCTTTAATTTCAATAATCTTTTTACATTCATTATCACTCATATTATATATGCAGTACCATCATCGACTATATCTTAAACCATATTAATTAATTTAATAGTATGGTGCATGGAATTTGATTTGGGCAGTTGTCGGAAATTATCTCGTCACTTTTTCTGTTATATCGTCATTTTAATAGTGCTTTAATTGTTAGCCATATCATGTAGGTCCTAGGAGTTCATGCCCCACACGGTTTCAAACTACTTTATTTATGTTCCTGGGAAAATCTATCTACACCGACATTCATAAAACTAGTATAAATATAAATCGAGTAGTTCTCTTTGGGATATCATCAAAACCAAGAGTACTTGCATTAAGATATATACAATATCTCTTGTCAGTGTTCCAAATAGAGAGTAAAACAATGAGAGCTTCTTATCTCCAATTTCTGCTTCTACTACTTGGACTCTTATCTTGTAATGCAACAAAACTTGGATTTAGTTTTGATTTGCGTGATTCTAAACTCAAATGCATAGAGAAAGAACGACAAGCACTCCTCCAATTCAAACAGCACCTTGTTGATCGTTCCCATTGGCTGTCTTCTTGGGACAGTGGTGAAGATTGTTGCAAGTGGGAAGGAATTCAATGCAGCAACAAAACAGGTCATGTTGTTACGCTTAATCTCCGATCAGATTGGTGGTATGATACTGAACCTAGAACTAAATATCTAGAAGGTGAGATAAGCTCTTCATTACTTGGATTGCAATATTTGACTGACCTGGACTTAAGTTTCAATAACTTTTCCGGCAAACCTTTCCCAAACTTTGTTGGCTCACTCACTAAATTACAACATCTCAATCTTTCAAATACCTATATAGCCGGAACCCTTCCACAACAGTTAGGAAATCTCTCAGGATTGATTTCTCTTGATCTCAGTTGGAATTATGAACTGACAGAGGTACATAATCTTAATTGGTTAACTCATCTTCCATCCTTAACACACTTGGATCAGCGATGTTAACCTCAGCCAGGTAGTCAATTGGCCCAATAAAGTTATGATGCTCCCTTCTTTGATACACTTGAGTCTAAGTGATTGCAGTCTGATCTCCACAACAACTCCTCAGTTTCTTTCCATCAATGCTAATTCCTCATCACAACTTCTATTTCTATATCTTTCTTACAATTATGATCTGATGGAGGCACATGATAATCTTGATTGGTTAACTCATCTTCCATCCTTAACGTACTTGGACCTAAGTGGTGTTAACCTCAGCCAGGTAGTCAATTGGCCCAATAAGGTTATGATGCTCCCTTCTTTGATACACTTGAGTCTACATCGTTGCAGTCTGATCTCCACAACAACTCCTCAGTTGCTTTCCATCAATGCTAATTCCTCATCACAACTTCTATTTCTAGATCTTTCTTACAATTATGATCTGATGGAGGCACATGATAATCTTGATTGGTTAACTCATCTTCCATCCTTAACACACTTGGACCTAAGTGGTGTTAACCTCAGTCGGGTAGTCAATTGGCCCAATAAGGTTATGATACTCCCTTCTTTGATACACTTGAGTCTATATGATTGCAGTCTGATCTCCACAACAACTCCTCAGTTGCTTTCCATCAATGCTAATTCCTCATCACAACTTCTATTTCTAGATCTTTCTTACAATTATCTCACCAGCTCAGTATTTCATTGGTTGTTCAATGCCACCATAAGTTCTCTTCGAACACTAAATCTTGCTGGAAATCAACTTGTTAGTGGCATTCCAAAATCTTTTTGGAATTTATGCGCCTTAGAGTCATTGAGTCTTTCAGATAATAATCTCAATGGAAGTCTTAACGAATTTATGAGTAATGTGTCAAGTTGCTGGGTGGACTCCTTGCAGAATTTTGACATAAGCTACAATAGATTCACGGGTCCATTGCCCGAGAGCATTGGAAACCTATCCAATCTTCAGACTTTGGATGTTGCTCATAATTCCTTCACTGGGGTGATCTATGAAGCCCATTTTTCAAATCTCTTCAAACTGAAAGAGTTATATTTATATTCCAACTCGGCCTTGATTTTGAGATTCAGCTACAATTGGGTTCCCCCATTCCAACTGGATGTTATTTCTTTGGGATCTTGCAAATTGGGATCAACTTTCCCGAAGTGGCTTCAAAGTCAAAAGAATTATGTTATTCTCGATATTTCTGATGCTGGAATTTCTGACATTATCCCTGCTTGGTTTTGGGACTTCCCTCCCATGTTATCCTATTTACATATGTATAACAATCAGTTGCATGGGAACTTGCCAGACTTGTCATCATCCAGACTTGGTGATATTGCTATTATAGATTTAAGCGCCAACCGTTTTGAAGGTTCAATACCATATTTTCCATCGAATGTGTCATCACTAGACCTATCGAATAATAGGTTTTCTGGGCCAGTTTCCTTCCTATGTAAACTCAATACTCCAACATTATTGGAATATTTAAACCTCTCAAACAATACACTGTCTGGAGAGCTTCCAGATTGCTGGACGTATATTAATGACTTGATTTTTCTTAATTTGGCCGACAACAATTTCTATGGGAAAATACCAGACTCAATGGGCGCCCTAGTCTCGATTCAAGTTTTGCATTTAAGCAACAATAGATTTGTTGGAAATATGCTGATGTCCCTTCAGAATTGTAGCAAGTTGATAACCATTGACTTGAGAGCAAATAACTTGTCTGGAATGGTACCTCCATGGATTGGTTATAGTCTGCCAAATTTGGTTATACTTAACCTACGATCTAATCAGCTTTATGGAAGGTTGCCTTTAAACATATGTCGTCTATCACATATTCAAATCTTGGACCTTTCTTTGAACAAGATTGAGGGAACTATTCCAGAGTGTATCTATAACTTGACTGCAATGTCTCGTACTGAGAGTATATTTTCAATGGCCATATACGTGTATGGTGGAAGAAGTAGTTATACAGACTATGCATCCTTGGTATGGAAAGGAAGAGAGTTTGTGTTCAGAAATTCCTTGAGACTTGTAAAGATGATTGATCTTTCAAATAACAAATTACATGGAGAGATTCCAGAAGGAATTACGAATCTTACAGAATTAGTTGCCCTGAATTTATCGAGAAACAACTTATCTGGATTAATCACTCTGAAGATCGGTTTGTTGAGAAAGTTGGAGTCTCTTGATTTTTCTAGAAACCAACTTTACGGTGAAATCCCAATGACCATTTCCAACTTAAATTTTCTTAGTCAATTGGACTTGTCCGCCAACAACTTATCAGGCAAAATCCCAACAGGAACTCAAATACAAAGCCTCGATGCTTCTGCATTTTTGGGAAATCCTAAACTATGTGGCTCTCCACTTCCAAACAAGTGTCTAGAAGATCATCCAAATTACATTAAGAATCAGGGTCACAAAAAGGAAAATGATGATGATGATGATGGATTTATAACTACAGGATTTTATGTTGCTACAAGTCTCGGATTCATTGTTGGATTTTGGGGGGTGTGTTGCATTTCAGTGCTAAACATACGGTATATAATGAAGCGTCTCACTTCCAATGCTCGAAGGATATTAGCATAGGCTACACGTGGAAGCAGCTCTATGTATACTTAGTTAGCAGTAAAGTTCGACTTTAAGGTAAAAGTCTTCTTCTTGTATTTTATATTCATATTCATAAATTAGCTAGTCATATACGTCACCACATATAGTATGAATTTATATATTACTATATATATATATATGCTATGTTATTATATTATAGTATGAATATATAATTGTTAGCATGACGTTATAGCATGACGTTATAGCATGACTTAATTGCATCCCTTGAATTATCTGATCTTAAAAATCACATCAACCTTAGATTATATAGGAAATATTAGGTTTTACATATTCTTATGTTGAATTTGGCTTTAGTAAGTCGGTTCATGAGGTACAAAGTATATTTAATGGTTCATTGTCTCTTATGCAAAATTATTTTAGTCCCCTCTTTTTATTTGTCCCTTTTGATCTAAAAAGCAATGTGGATGCTTATCATGAAGAGCTGATTTTAATTTGTAGTTTAATTTTTTAATATGCTTTTGAATAATGTTGTTTTACTATTCAAAACTAATATTTGTTCATTTACCAGTGATCCAGCTAACAGGAGACAGCTACATCATTTGAATAAGCTAGTACATCAAGATCATTTTGTTTTTATTTTTTAGTGGATTAGTTGTACTTTCTTTTTTTTGTTCGGTATATTGTATCGATCAAAATACAATTATTGTAACTTAGACTAATTATTTCTAAGTATTTTCAATGGATAGCCACTTTTTATATTCTATAATTGATCAATCCTGCATGTTAGTTATGATTTGACACTTCGATTATAAAACACCACGTGGATTTTGTCAACATTCTTTCTCTATAGATATATATAATGGAATTGGACTATGATCAGTCTATCCCCAAAAATATAACCCTGTTTTAGAGTACCCTGCATTCTGACCTTGCTAATTAAGGTTCTCATCATCTCTCAGCATGGAGTCCAGTAGTCCAAGAATATAAAAGAATAAATAAAAAGTGGAGTATTGGTCTTGATTTCATTAAATATATTCTCTTGATTTGATCTCTACAAACTAACTTCATAGTGAAGCCGCAGCGAGCTGCATTTCTAATTTAAGCTTTCCAAGTCATTTGGACTTGTGATCTAATAACAA
Organism: Pterocarya stenoptera; assembly: GCA_003123785.1. Taxonomy (NCBI): domain Eukaryota; kingdom Viridiplantae; phylum Streptophyta; class Magnoliopsida; order Fagales; family Juglandaceae; genus Pterocarya; species Pterocarya stenoptera. The sequence continues at coordinate 262,876 of QEOT01008984.1, read as the reverse complement.
CTTCTCAGGCAAAATTCCAATTGAAGCTCAAGTACTTCAGATTTTCAATGCTTTTGCTTTTCTGGGCAATACTGAACTATGTGGTTCTCCATTTTCAGCATTTTTTGAAAAAAGAAATAGTCATGTATTTAAATTTTTTCAAAATCTCCAATATATATATATATATAATAACTTCCTATATTTTAAGATAAAATGAGATGGAACACTTTCGCTCGTAGTGTGAAATCTCTCTATGTTTTTCTTGTAGTGCTCCTTAAGACTTTTACATTTTCAGTCCTACGCATGATTTTTCTTAATTTTTTCTTAAGTTTATTTTAACCCTTCTTTTTTTTTTTTTTTTTTTTTNCAGAATTAAAGAAGGAAAGCTCTTATCTATATTTGGTTAGAAAAATAAATTCATCATCCTTTCAATTATCATCCTCTAAATATCTCATGATATATATGTCATTAAATGATTCACAAATAAGTGAAATATAACAAATAGTTTTCCAATCATTTAATAACACCCAATCATTTAATAGTACATGATGAAATGCTGAGAGCATAATGATACCGATACAACATGATACTGATCAAATAATATCAAGTTAACCACTTAAAATCAACCTGTATATATCAGTATATGTCATGTGCAGTTGAAGATGAAAAAAAAACATATAAGATGAAAAACACTTATTTTCAACTTCATATACTGATCAAAGATTGTGGTGGCCTTAGCCCTTGGGTGATTCATTAAAACTGGACGTACCAGTATTCAGCACATGCCCCTGTTTTCCCACATTCAAGGCCCAAGACCTAGTTCATTTAAGAACCCTTTGTTAAAGGATATACCCAATTAATTCGGTTTATATAAATTAAACAAGCTAGTTCGGTTGACCAAACTTTGCTTTTCTCGTTCTATTGATTGTCTTTCGAGAAAAGTAGAAACTATGGACATGCTTAGTTATGGAAAGTTCAGAGAATATTTCAGGATTTTGATAATTTTTTTAGATTGGGTTTTCGAAAATGAAAGAAAATTTTAAACTATTTTTAAAAATAAGTTTTGTAATGAAATTTATGAAACTCTATAGAAAAAGTTGAAAACTTGTTTGAGCATGGTTTTTTGAGAATTGTTTTTGTCGGAATTTCTAAAAGTTGCATTGACTTTTGTATTGGATAATGATCGAGTAAAATGTTTGAAAATTCAATGGTTCTAACCTAGCAAAACACCTAGAGGGGGTGAATAGGTGTTTTTCAATTTTACTGCACTATTTAAAAATGTTGTCAAACAAGCAATCAATCACTGAAAAAAAATCACAGAAAAATAATCAACATAGAAATTTAGTCAAGAAATGGAAACTCAAATGAAGAACATGCTCAAAATCTAAAACCACTCCAGGTGTAAGTCACCACCTAAAATTCACTACAGAAATTTACTTTGTTAGAACCAATTTAGAAACACTCACAAGACCCTTGTAGTAGCTAAATCTAGCTTGCAACATCACAAGTGACCCACTCGATCTTCACCAGCCTTTCTATAGCTTCACCACAAGAACCTCTCTATCTTTGCTTCAATGGCAGCTCCGGAATCCCTTCAACCACAATAGGCTTGGGATCTGATTTCAAGAGAAAACTGAAGTATATGGAATGAGATATTTTTCTCTCTTTCTTAGCTCCCTATCTGCTCTGTACGTGCTTGCCCTATGAAGAAACAAACAAGTTTCCTTTTATAGCCACAATGGTACACAGTGCTGAAACCCTAGTCAAAGCCATATTTTTTAATATTTGCTCGAGCGAGCTGTCAAGTGAATGTCAAGCGCACGTTGTATCCAAGTTTCACTCGACCCATGAGTTGAGCGCATGTTGCAAGAACTTTCTGTCTGGGTTACCACTCGAGCGTCATGTCAAGCGAGTGTCAAGCAAACTCTCTGTATGAACTTTTGCTCGAGCACTATGTCAAGCGGGTGGTGTCGAGCAAACTCTCTATGTGAGCTTCGCTCGAGCTCCATGTTGAGCGAGTGTCAAGCGAACTCTCTATATGAGCTTTCACTTGAGCGCCAAGTTGAGCGAGTGTCAAGCGAATTCTCTGTATGAGCTTTGCTCGAGCAAAGAATCGAGCGCAGGACGAGCGAACTTTTTGTATGCAGCTTAGCTCAAGCCATGCTGAGCTAATTTCAATTCCTTGTCATTTTATCAGTTTTCTTCAGCCACTCAACACTGAATAAGTTACAACACAATTGAACACATGTTGTCACATGAAATATGCCAACACACTCATTTCACATTAACAATCTCTCCCGTTGGCATTTCTGTGAAAAAACCTCTAACCTATACATGAACCTAATCCTGACAGATCGCACTCATTGCCAAGTACAGGTACAATCTCTGAATAAGCTGAAATATTTCTGCAATCACTTAACAAACAGGTAAATGCATAAAAACCATATAGATACAAGAAATATTCTCACATGTTTAATCAATGCCTCCTAATAAATAGAAAAACAACAATTCAAACATAGATATGACAAGTACATTTTTCATCAAGGAAATCATCATTAAAAAACAATCAAACATTAAGTTTAATCAAGGATTGTAGCAGCATAAGAAATTGTTTCACAAAAAAAAAAAAAAAACTTCAAAATTTTCCCTTTGTTTCCAAGTTACTGCACTGCTACAGCGGGAGATACTTAACTGTGCTACTCCGATAGGACATGTACTCGAACGCACTACTGCAGAGGGAGAAGTACTCTACCTCACTGCTCTTGCATGAGACATACTCAACCACGTTGCTACGACTAGAGATGTACTTGACCACGTTGCTACGGGTGGAACGAGAGATGTACTCGACTGCACTTCTCTAACGAGAGATATACTTGACCACACTACTACGAGAGACATACTCAACAGGAGATGTACTCAATTGCATTGCTACAGAGGGAGTGATACTCCACGGCACTGAGTGGAAGATGTACTCGACTCTTCTACTCCAGCGGGACAGGTACTCGACTGTGCTACTACGGCGAGAGCTGTCCTCGATCGTGCTACTCCTATGACAAACGTAGTAGATCTCATTGCTCCGACCAGAGATGTACGCAACCACTCTGCTGCAAGGGGAATGATGCTCCACTACACCATTGTGGTGGGAGATGTACTCGATTGCGCTACTGCAGGGGGAGTAATGCTCCACAATGGGAGATGTACTCGATTGTGCTACTCCGGTGGGAGATGTACTCAACCGCACTTCTCTAGCAGGAGATGTACTTGACCCCTTTACTCCTACAAGAGAAGTACTCGACTGCACTACTCTAACAAAAGATGTACTCGATCGCGCTACTACGAGGGAGATGTACTCAACCACGCTGCTCTGGTGGGAGATGTCCTCTACCGCATTGTTGCAAGGGAGCACGGTTACAGCAATAGATGTACTCGACCACCCTGCTCCGGGGGAAAATGTACTTGATCACGCTACTCCGACGGGATATGTACTCGACTGCTATAGGGGGACATGTACTCAACCACAACTTGTGAGGGAGCAATCGGAGGGGGAGATGAAGGGAGAAGAGTCACGGATGATCTGTGGCACCAGTGTTGAGGACTGCAGCGACAATGGGCAGTGAAGGAAATTCGAGTGATGGAAAGAAGAGATCGGGAGGAAGAAAAGAGAGAGGATCTAAAATCGATAAGAGAAAGAGAGAGAGAGAGAGATAGTTTATGGCGTGAGGCGGAGGTGGAGGTGCTGGAAGATCATGACAGCTGCAATGGCTAGTGAGGTGTG
>QEOT01008984.1:216732-258795 GCA_003123785.1 Pterocarya stenoptera | reverse complement strand
GGGACGACGCAGGTGGGGAAGGGGAAAAAGAAAAAAAGAGATAAAGGAAGAAAGAAGGAATTAGGGCTTTTGGACAATTAATCTAGGCCTTAATCTTGGGGTTCCTAACTTAAATCTTAGGGTGGAGATTAAACATAGAGAAAAAAAAAAAAACTAAACGAAAGAAAAGAAGTAGAGAAATGAAAACAACAAGGAATGCAACTATATTTAAAATTCAACTTTGATTTATTGATCCAAAAATAATACTTCTCATCTTAAAATAAAATGATGAGTTTTCATAAATATTTCTTAAGAGAAATAAAATCATCTAAATAAATGGAGTATTTAACATAAAATAAAATTATGAATATTAAATAATATTCCTCAAAAAATAAAATCATTTAAATAAAATGATTTTCTAAAACTATATTATTTTCAGGGCTCCAAAATTAAAGAGGCTTACTTGAAAATTAGGGTTGGTCTAATAGCACTAAAGTACCCCATTAAAATAAGTTTTGGATTCATGTAAGCCCAAAATAATTTGCTTGATTTAAAAATCATCCAATAAATTTAAAAACAAGATTTAAGATTTAAAACGTATAGGTGAGACTCGTGACCAATCAAGAGAAAATGAGAGGTTGGTCACAACATAGACCACATCAAAAACTTAACAAGAGCACCTAACAACCCGGTAGAAAGGAAAATGACATACAAACAACCTTTTACCATCCTTACTAAATTCCTCCACACAGTTAAAGAAGTTAATACATGATCAAATTTATTCTCTAGGACATCCACTCTATCCTATGTAGCTTTATGGTTTGGAAACTCCCATACTCCTCAAAGATGCCAAACGGAATAGGATCAATGTTCCCTCTTCTTTATAGGCCTCAAGTTTTTCCTGTTCAACATCTTTAGGTCAATTAGCTAGCCAAAGTTGATTTTCTTGCTTTCAAGATCTGTTCCTCTATTTAATATTGTTCCTCAATCTTTCGTGTGAGAGAACATACTGAGATTCAATAGTACAATATATATAGTCCTTTTACAGTTGCTTACATTGCATACCACTGTTGACATGTTTTTTTATTTATTTTCTTTTTATTCCTGCTAAACTAAAACGTGCTTTTTAGGTCTCCCATTTTGAAATTTGGTTCGAGTTTTCTCCAACCCCCCCCCCAAGTGCCAGCGTTCTCCCCTTCATGAACGCTCCACCGCGCATCCTCCTCCGTCTTTTGTCTTACCGTCAACAAGCTGTTATTTATTCACCCTTACATATTATAAAAATTTCATATTGTGTAGTGCAGCTTTGTTCAAAACTCTCTCCAGGTACTGTACAAATCTCTTTTTTTTTATCTTCTGCTTCAAAGACATGTTTTTTTCCTGAAAACTATGCCCCCAAAGATCATGTCTTTCATAAGCTTATGCTAGGTTTATCGGTAAAATCGAGATTTTTCAGATTTGTGAAATTGTTCTTGGTAGATACCTTTATTCGATTTTCTAATTGTGGTATTTAATTTAGTTAAGACTTTCTGCTGATGTGCTTGTTATATTTTTGGTTTTTGTGTTAGATTATTTACGTATTTAAGGAGTCGACCAGGGGAAGGAAGTCTCAGGCGAGGGGTTGATGAAAACCGGGTTCTCCACGTCAAGTGTGCGGTGTAGAAAACTTGGACCGGATGCTAAATAGAATTTATCATATATATATATCACTCCTATCAAAACATGGGTCTTCAAATAAGATAGAAACCTCCTTGAGTTTGCGATCGAACTCTAAAGTATAGAATATAAGGTATATGCACATAAAGTGAATTCTTTAATATTTATTAAATATTTGACTCTATTCAAGCAATTCATTCGAACAAATATAAACACTATGGGGTTCAATCATGTATTTATCTCTTTCCTACTCTAAGCCTTAAATTTTGGCCAATAAACTCTAGGGAATTTACACAAGCAATAGATCTACACAGACATAACCCTTTCTTACAGGTCAATGGGCTCTAGGTCAGCATGGATATAAGTTTTTGCTGATTTACATAATGATTTACAGCATGAAAGATTGTATTTTTATAGTGATATAATCACTTCTCGAAACACAAGACCCTATCACTTTTTTGTAACAAGGTAGAGCTTTTAATAGCCTAAAATATCTTTTAAAGAAAAAAATACATGTTTGATAAATTTATAAAAACAAAAAAGTGTTTTAAGCACCTAAAAAAGTTAAAAGTTCACTTAAAAAGAAAACACCAAGTTAAAACTTTTATTGAAGAGCTCCCTCAAATAATTGTACATTTTTTAAAAAAAATATAGTAAATAACTTTAAAAGCACTTTAGATGCATGTTTACTAAAATGTAAATAGTTTTTAATTGTAGAGTTTTATAATAAAGCTTTACAATTAATGCACTACTATAAAAACTTTATTTCCTTCCGCAATCCCAAATTTAATTTACACTTTTTTTCAAGTAATATGGAATCATTAAAAAGAGTAAGAACTTCAAATTTCTATTTCAACTGTGCTTCTAACCAATTTTGAATTATTATCACACTTATATTAACCACTTAAATAACAGCTAATTAAATAACAACTAAATAACACACATGACTAAAGTGAGGTTTGAATAATGAGTTGATATGAGAAGAATAAAGTTGAAAGTTGAATAAAATATTGTTAGAATATTATTTTTTAATATTATTATTATTTTGAGATTTGAAAAAGTTGAGTTGTTTATTATATTTTATATGAAAATTTGAAAAAGTTGTAATAATTAGATGAGATAAGTTGAAATCAACTTTGAATCCAAACGGGACCTTAGGAATGACAAAATTAAAATTTAAAAAAAAAAAAAAGTATTTCTCGTTCCATTATAGTATAAAAGATTGTGGTGGCCTCAAGATGATTCATTAGGTTAGGTTTGGATGTTGAGATAAGATGGAAATTTTTGAAAATTTTGTGAATAGTGTTAAGATGAAAGTTTAAAATATTATTTTTTAATATTATTATTGTTTTGGGATTTGAAAAAGTTGAATTAAAATTTGAAAAAATTGAATTGTTTATTATATTTTATATGGAAATTTAAAAAAGATGTAATGATGAGATGAGATTTCTCATCTTTGCCCCCAAACAAAACTTTATGACTAGTATGATTGTGGGTGTAACTATTTTTTCTTACGTTCTAGGCCCAAGGGCCAAGCCCTAGGCTCATTATATTATTTGGGCTGAAGTCGATGATTGGCCTAGTTCTGTACTTTCTCATGTGAAAAATAAAGAGTTCTGGATTTCAATTTATACGGTAATCGGTGGGAATAGACCCAACATGACCAAATTGCCTTACCTGTAACGTTTGTGTGCAAAAAAAAACCTACTCAACCCCCGGTCTGTCTATCGCACAACACACACCTGACGTGAAGCACAATTAAGAAAACACATGGCGTGCGCTCTTTGTGGAGCTTTATCAAGTGAGCTTAAAAAGCATGGCGCTTTGTATTTTTTTGGAAAAAAAAAAATTAGTTCTCACTATTATTGTTTGAGAAATCTCGGTGTATTGGCTCAGGGATGATTATATACTTAAGGCTTGCGTTCTTTGCTTTTGATATCATAAAAGTCAATGCCTGCAATTCTTTTGTTTTTATGGTCATTGTCTTTATGGGTATATTATGATTCAACCATATACTTTATTCTTTGTTGTGGCTATTAAATATCACAGCTGTATGTATTATATATAAAATTTTACACTTTTGCTACAGGCAACCGAGGGTGGGAACCCTAGGGAATCGCACGTTAGCCGAGATATAAAAAAAAGTGAAAGAAATCCACTGAAACATAAGAAAAAGGGAGAAAAATTTTGTGGAAAGGCGTCTTCGTCTGTCCAGACCCATTGATTTCTTTCTTTTTGCATCCTGTGTAAGAGCTTGCATGTTAGATCGGTGTGGGTTATTCTTGGACATGTACTTCCTTTTTCTACCCCTTCTTTTCTCTTTGGAAAATGTAAATTTATTTGAGATAGAATGGAAGCAGCACCTCTTCTTCACAAATTTGTAGTCTCGAGGGTTTTATTCCTTATTTTGAAGTTAGGTTTTGAGAAAAACCCAGAAACCAAGTCATAAAGAAATTATCAAGGTGCCTGAAATTTGACCCTAACCGAAGTCTGGGATAGCTCAAAAGGAACAGCTAAGGCACGTGGGGAGCTGAGATTGTGTTTCTTTCTCAGTTTAAAATAAAAGAGATGATGAGGTTTAATTCTCACCCGTCTATTGTTTGTAACATATGTATTTAACAACTTCAAGGACAGGGAAGGAAAGTTTGGTAAAGAACTAGGTAAAGATATTAACAAATTGATGAGTTTATTTGAAGCCTCACAGCTAAGTGTAGATGAAGAAGGCATACTCGATGAAGTTGGAAGCTTTTGCGAGCAACTTCTAAATGTGTGGCTGAGACATCTTGGCGTGAAGACGACGAGGTTGGGGCCAAAACGCCCCATTTCATTTTCCACGGGGGCAACAGTTCCCCCGCGGTTCCTCCTCCCGATTGTATATAGTGTTTAACTGAAATTGGATGATCTTATAAGATAGAGGATTTCAGTGGGGTATTTAGATTATGTTTGGAAAAGATGATTTACTTAAAATTTTCATCTTCATCTCATCTCATCTTTACACTTTTTCAAATCCCCATACAAAATATAATAAATAATTCAATTTTTTCAAATCCCAATATAACTTTTTCAAATTCTAATTCAATTTTTTCAAATCTCAAAACTAAAAAATAATATTTTAAACTTTAAAACAAAACACAAAATTCTCATCTCATCTTCCAAACATAATCTAGGAAGAGGGATACCTGCTTTGTAGATCAATAATATTTGGATGTATAATTACACACACAAAATTGACTTCATGATCAAATATTTGGATCCCTCATGCTCTTACAATTTGTAATTTAGCTTTTTGTTTCCTCATAAATGTTATGTTTCTGTCAATTACTTTTGCTTTTACAGATGATGCTGGATGAGTTAGAAGTAGGGGGCAAAGTGTATCTTGTGTATCCAGTGATTGAACAGTCTAAACAGCTGCCCCAGCTTCATGTTGCTTCTGCAGATCAGCTGCCCCAACCCTTAACATGGAAAAATGAAGAGTGACTAGAAGGAAGAAGCATTGAAGCAATTTAGATCTGGAGAAACACATTAAAATGTTGAAGCCAGTAGCCTAAATGTAATATAATATTTTGTTAAAATGTTGTTAGAATGTAGCTAGGCTTTATAGCACATGAGCTGGTGTTAATTTGTCTATCCTATCCTCTCTGGTCCCAACACTTCTTGTTTTAAGTAACTGTGTCCTAAACTTCAGATTTTATGGACTTCAAAAGATCTGTCTTTTTTTCTCATGTTGATCACTTGTAATTTTTAACTCAGGACATGATTTGGTCAATGCTATTCGCAAACCTCTTGAATATATGAACATATAATATATAATTTTTTGATATATATATACATATTCTGTTTCTCATAAATATATATATATATTGTAGACGTTATCAAGCACTTCAATAAATTAAGAACACACCTTACCCATTTTGTGCCCTTTTCTTTACTACTTTTACAATCATTTACAACAAAATTTGCAAAAGACACAATGCCACCTTCATCCAGTAAATCTGCACATGCCTATTTACATTTGAACAATCTACAATTCTTTCATCTTATCGTGGAACTCATCTGTAAGCCATAATTCTCCAAGGCATTCACATCCCTCTATTCTTAAAAGCAAAACAATTATCTTAATTTCTAACCCAATGTTTCAAAGCACTACAAACAGAAAAATACCAAATTTAGATACCCAAAAAAAAAAAAGGCTACAGTTCCATACCCCACGTTTCATAGAAACAAATTACACTATAACCCAATGCCAAAGATGCATTATCAACTTCAAATTTCTCAGCTACAGTGACATAGTTCCATAAAAGATGCATTATCATATCAACATCAATCTCTCGTTGGAAAGCAGGCCTTTGAACTTCTAGTGTCCTTTGCATGTTCAACCTTCATTGTATATACCTGTACCAAGAAAGGGAAAAAAAAAGTCATAACACGAACAACTATGCATATACTTGTACCAACAAAGGGCAAAAAAAAAAAAAAAAAACTCTGACACCAACACTAACAACTATGTATATACCTCTACCAACAAAGAAAAAAAAAACACTAATACATAACACTAACAGCTCTTGAAATTCATAGAGGCTGAAATTACCCACTTACAAATACACAATGAGTAGGCCACATCGCAACTCAAACTCGGGGACTGATTTCACCATTAATCGCAGTGAGCTCTAGGAGCGTGTTCAGTTTTTGACTTTGAACGTGCTGGCTTATTTTTTTTATAAAAAAAAACAAACCCAGTTGTAACAGAGGCTTTTACCCGTGAACAAGATTAACCTTGTACAACTCATGATCTAGGAATACGTCTAGTACCAAACATAACTAATGAGTTTAGACTTCGAAGCCTAACTGATCTCCACTCTCACAACAATTTTTACATTACAAAATTGGCAAGTGAAGAAGACAATGTATTAAAGATTTTTCTGTATCAACACATCTGGGGACTCTTTGGTTACAGAACATAAAAAAACATCCATAATCATGACTAGGACCATCAGACCAAAGGTTGGAACCATACCATTTCTGGCAGCATAGGTTTGACTTCCCCAAATATACAAGCTTACACATAAACTATATACTTTTTGGCAAAAATGTTGGCGTGTCTTGCGGTCATAAATTGTCCGCTTGCTTCATGATCTTAGACTACACCTTTTGTAAAAAGCAAATCGATAATTTTTTCCATTCTCAATCAATGCTTTAATTTATGTCTGCTTAATTCTTTATTTAAACACTTCTGTAGCAAATTAATATCAGTTTTTTCAAAGACGGACAATCTTTAAAGTAAAAAAGTTGAGAAGCTTGGTATACATCAGCAACCCAAAAACCAGTGAATGGTATACAACATCAGCAACCCAAAAGCCAGTGAATCATATACAAAATCATCCCCCAAAAAACACAGTAGATGCGTTTGTGGCATGGTATACAAAATTTATGTGTGCTATGGACAGTTGATGCCATTCTCGTATGAGAAAATATCTAAAAAATCAGCAACCAAAAACCTACAAAACACAGATCCAACAAACACAAAATCGCAGATCCATTTAATACAAAAACACACAAAAGGAGTAATGATAGAAATGGAGAGTTGTCGTATGAGAAAACCATTCTTCTGGTTGCTCTTACCCTTGTCGGCGGAGACGAATGGTGATGATGTCGGTAGTAAGAATGTGGGCGGAGAGGTGATGGTGGAGGGGAAGGTGAGTGGGGGAGAATGCGAGAGGAATACGGGGAGGGGAGGATGGGTGGAAAATTGAATTTGGATTTCCACCCCGGGGGGTGGGGTGGGGTGGGGTGGGGTGGTTTCTAGGAAAGCATTTCAAATGTTAGAAACGAATCTTTTTTATTAAAACAAAAGAAAAAAAAAAAGGAAAAACGGTGTGTGGAGGTTGCACGAACAATAGGCTGTTGAGTAGTTTAACTCAAAAACGTAAATCTAATAGAAAAACACATACTCCCACCTATAAAACTTACCGACAAAATCTCTTGATTAGGGTTTTTTTTTTTTAAGTATTTTTTAATAAATTTTTGATTTTTTTTTATATTTTTTTCAAAATGTTTAAAGTATTTAAAAAAATGTTTGAAAAATAAGCAAAAAGAAAATTTGCCGAGATTCTCCTGAGCAGCATCACTCAATTCAATATGGGCTTTGCTAAAATTAAGTAACAAGATCTTTTGAATTTTTATCTGCATTTTAACTAGATTAATGTTAAATACAGTTTTAGTTATGAAGTTCTAGTTATCCAAATTTTGCTTAATCTATTTGAAAAAAATTAGGCCGGATATATTAAAAAATGGATTTTTTTTCTTCTAAGCCAGCTTTGCCCACTTTATTTAAAGGAAAGTAGAGGATTCTACAACTAAACAAAATGGGTGATTTAATTATTGATAGAAAATGCCATATAAAAATGTAGAATATAATCATAATAATGTAAAGATGGAGAATTCTGAACGAGTAGGCAAAATTATGTAGAGAAACACATAATAATATAAGAGTCATGCTAGGCTGCCGGGGCGTGCCGTTAGCACAAATTTACATTTCATTTTTTTTTTTTATATATTTTTTAACATATTTAAATTTTTTTTTAAAAAAAAATACATCAATATACATTAAAATCTATTTTCTTAATCATTAAAAATTAAATTAAATACATAAAGGATGAAAGTGAAAAAGTAACTTCAGGGAGCACAAACATTTTCTATAATATAATTATGTGCATTAATGATTAATTGACAAATTTCCATTTCTATAACATTAAAAATAGTTATGTCTATATATTTTATGTCTAGCGTCACGACATTGTGTTGGAGTTCTGCAGCAATTCGATGGAAAAGTGAAGAAGGAATCGTGTCTTTCCATCTGATGCTGAAACCAGACGGCGCCCACCTTCATTCCACGATGGGAAGTCTTTTACCCCCATATAAAAATAAGGAAATACTCCACGGCTTTGTGTGCTCTACGCAATCCTTAAATTGTTGCTGCATTAAGCCTGTAATTGGGTTGGATAAGTTTCATTTCATCGCTCCCTTTGGCTTTGAGTAAGTTTCTTATCTTCTTTATGCTTTTTTTTATGGAATTTTTCTTGGAGATTCAATCACTGAACCAGCTTTTTCTAAATCCTTTCCTAGTTCGTTTATTTACTCACGTACGTAGTTTCTGCCAAAATCCTTATCATCTTGATTTTTCTGGGACCCAAGTCCTTGATCTGTTGCTTTTAAAGTTTTCATGCCTAATTTCTTCGCATGATTTAGTACCATCAATAGTGGGCTTCCTCGTTTCTTTTCTGAAGATTTAATCTTGTTTATATATTGATATGGATATTGTTTTTCTTCTTTTTTTTTTTTATTTATCATTGACCTGTTGCTTTGTCTACGTATTAGGTTGCTCTGGCTGTATGGCTCGCTTTTGCATCGTTAAGAACAATTCTTGAATTTACCTATTGCTTCCAAGCTCTCTTCTTTTCAGGGTGATTTTTTTTTTTTAAATTTAATTCATCAACGTTTTCGAATCCGAGGTACACAAAACATTTGCTCGGCTTGTTTTACATTATTTTCTTATGATCTGTGAATATGTGAGAACATATCATTGCTTTTTTGAACAAAATATCGAGTATTCATGTTTTTTGTCTGTAACCAAGTTCGGTAAGCTTGGCAAAGATTGGCTTTCTGGGTAGGGATTGCTTGTGAAGGAAATGCATTGTGAGATAGATTGGGAAATGGGGATGTAGTTAGACATATTTTTGCTGTAAGATGGATTTGCAGGGTAATTCTCAGCCTGAATCGGGAAAACTGGAACAAATAGTTTCCCAATTTCTATTAAAGAGCTTACACATTATTCTGGACTCGAGGGTTCCTTCTCGTCGTCCACATGGTCGTAGTGGGGACCTGTCATCGGCTTCTCATGTGAGAAAGAGTGACAAATGGTTCAACTTAGTATTAGGTGACCGTCCTGCAGCTCTGGATAACTTGAATTTCTGGCACAGAAATCTGATGGATCCAATGATAATCGATGTAATACTGGTTCATGAAGGTTCTAAGTCAATGGGGGGATCTGTTGAGACAGTTATAGAGAGGTGGGTTGTTCAGTATGAATATCCACGAGTTGTGGCTGCTCAAACTGGTGAAAGTTCTGCCTTATACAAGAAAACATACAAGAAGTCAATAATTCTATTACGGGCTCTTTATTCAGAAATGAGGCTTCTCCCAGCATATAAGATCTTCCTGCAGCTAAGTAGATCAAGTCAGACTTATAATTTTGACATCATTTACAAGGTGCCTTCATTTGGTGATCCATTCTCAAGGGTGGACGAGGAAATGATGGAGGAACACAGTTTCAATCATGTGGAGGCCTTCCCTGGCGCCTTTGCATATCTGTGGCATACCGTAAAACACTAACTGACTTTAACCTTGAGCCTTCAACCTCATTGCCACCAAAGATTATTACAGATTATGTAGGTAGCCCCAACACCGACCCTCTGAGGTCCTTTCCCTCTTTGGAGAGGGGTGTTCGTGCTATTTCATTTCCATTGAGAGCAGTACGAGCTCCATTTCCTGTGCCATTTCAACGTCCACACAGCTGGACAAGTGGCTTCCACAGAGCAGTTTTTTCTGCACAAAATCAACCCATTGTTGGATCTCCACCTGCATATCGCCCATCTGCTTTGCCATATGACTACCCATCTCCACCTACTGATATATATAGTAATAATTGTCAGCTTTCACCTCCATTCTCTCCATCTCCATCCCCATCTTCTCCATCATACATCTCCACTGGTAATCATCCTATGCGAACACGTGTACGTCCAGAAACTGCTCCTGTAAGTATACCACTTTCGATGGCGAGCAGAAATTCTAGATACATTTCTCCCAATTCTTCTGATCCAAGTAGAAGTTCTCTCCCACCTTTATCTCCCAGAAGCAGAAAGACTGATCCTTCATCACAGGAGTCTCCTTATGGAACTACATCTTTTAGAAAAATAGAGTCTTTAAGGTCTAGAGAGATGCAGAATCATTATGCTGGCCAGAAGGTAGTCTTGATTTTCGAATTAAGATACTTCTTAGTTCTATGTTCCCACTCCTGAAATTTAATTTTTACTTTTGTGGTTATTTGATAAGACCCATTATTATGTGTTGCATAGATTATCAGAGATAGCAAAGATGATTCAGGGCGGTTCTCAAGATTGTTATCTTCGAGTGGCTCACCACATATTGGATTTTCTAGAAGCTCCAGCAAATTATCTTTCCAAGATGACTTAGATGATAATGTTTTTTCATGTCCTTTTGATGTTGATGTTGATACATTGGATATTCAAGTCAGGTATGTCAATTTACCTCGTAATTATAGATTTAAATGAACTCATTAGCAATCTTCAGTCTTAGTATTGAGCTTGATGTCTACAGTCTTAGTTATTCACAGGTTTTATGCTTTGATTATCCCAGTTGCTATGCTTGCTCTTAGATTTGTAGTTCTTCAACTGTTGACAACTAGGCTTCCTGCTTCTAGAACTGTTTGGTCACTTCACATACTGGGGACTTTCTCTGGGAAGGAGTTTGGGAAGCTCAAGTATGATTGATTGCAAAGGCCTAAATAATATAATATGAAAAGAATTATATCACAATCTTTATTTTTATGATGGTAACAAACTGCCTTAGTTGTGTTCGGTAAGATCTTCATTCACTTGGCAATAATGTGTGGGTGTCTGCCTGTCTTCCTTGGGTGTGTGTGTGTGTGTGTGGACTAGGGAGTCATTTAATTTCAAGAGAGTCTAGACTGACCAGATGGCTAGTTCCTAAATTTACTGTTTTTCTCATTTAAAAGAGTGAATAAACACTTTAAAAGAGAGACAGAACTAGCTAGCCAATGTTGTATAATGTTTTATTGAAAACAACTAGCATGGATCTTCAAATTATCTTATGAAAGAGCCAATTACCTATATAGACAAATGAGTTCGAGAGTTATTGATGGGAAGTTCGTGATGCTAGAGTCATTTGATTGGAAAAACTAAACCTCCTATGTTGCTGTTAAAATAGGTCTCTCTTTATTGGCCGCAATTTATTGACAAATAAAAATAATGTGCAAAATTCTGCACTATTTTCTTCTTATACTAATCATGCACAGATTGTTCTTTTGGCTGCTGGCAATGGTGTTCATGGGTTGCTTATATGTCAATTTATCGTATCAAAATCATGCTGTAGATGGAATAGAGCTCTAAATCGTATCTTAGTTCAGACATGACTTTTGTTTAGAATGTAATCAAAATATAGAAGCAGTCATTATGGTGAATTAGAATTTAATAGGGTGTATTCTATTCATTTTTAAGCATCTTGTTAGAGTTCTCCTAGATTCTTTGGAATTCTCATCTGTTTAAGAAGTGTTTTGTCTACAAAGAGATCTTGCAAAAATGAAGTTAACAAACTGATGGGGCCTGATATGGTATATCGGATTGCAAATCACTTTTTGTTGCAAAAGATCTTACGTATTACATGCAGCCATGTCTGTTTGTAAACTTATTTTTGTAAGATCTCTTTGTAGATCTTACTTCTCAAATGTTATTCAGCCTTGATGCAGTTGCTCGCAAGTATCCACGTCTGGTTACATTAAGTTTACTTTATTGAAACAGTTTTGTTCTGACTATAGACTACCCTTCAATTGTCAAACAACTTCCAAACTCCCCTCTCTTTCTTCAGCTACCATCTCCCTGGTGATATTTAGTGTGGTATAATTCTAATGCTTGCATACCCATAAGTGACAAACACCAAAAGCTAAGTCTTCTGAATGGATACAAAGAGATGTTCAATGATTGGATTCTGATCATAAAGTTGTTTATTGTCAGGACACTTATAGTCATACCTATTGTTAGCGCTAGTGTACAGGGTTGTCAGATGTGGTTTTCAAATTGCTCTTAAAAAAATCTCCCCACTCCTTGCATGCATATATTGAGTCTACACAAAGCCTACAAAGCCCCCCATTGGTTCCTCGTTTCAGTCACTATACTTGTGCACCTTCCAGGTGCATAGGTATCTGCTCCTACTCTATATATGGGATTCACTTTGGCTCCTTGCTCCATGATGCAGCCGCAACTCAGAGATTATGTAATGCCCCAATGGAAGGCCTAATCCACATGGCCTATACTCCAAAATGACTAGTCAATAATACAATTGAAGTCCACTGGAACCTTATAAAGAGCAAGAACTTCTCCTTCCCAAGCAATATGGAATCCATACGCCACCTACCCTTATCACTTTTTCAGAATGGGGTATCACAATCTCCCATTTTATATTCCCAACGTCTTCGTCGGGCCAGTCCGTCGTAGGTGGCTTGGCTCAAGTCCCACATTTCTTGTTTGGATAGACTCTGATACCATTTGTAATGCCCAATAGAAGGCCCAAGCCACATAGCCTATACTCCAAAAAGGTCTAGTCAACGATACAATTGGAGCCCCATTGGAACATTATAAAAAACAAGAACTTCTCATTCTCAAGCAATGTGGGATCTCATACACCACCTACCCTTATCATTTATCAAAATGGGTATCACAGATGACATGTTTGACTTTCTCTATCTTTCACTTGCCAAGTGCTGGCAACGGTGTCAGCTTATAAATTACCTTCAAGCATCTGTCAATTGTCTAGTTATTCTTGTCCAAGTGTTCATGAGGAATGCCAGTGCACTAGCAACACCCATGGCTATCCTTGTTCAAAATATCAAGCAAGTATTATTCCTAGTTGTGGATCTTTGGGGTTTTTTCAGTATTGACTGTTTGGTGATCTAATCTTCCCGAATAATTTTCTGTTGTTATGTAGTATCGCAAATCAGGGGAAAAATAAAAGTTACCACTGTACTTTGGTGACTATCTTATGGACTTGAGGACGCATCAAGACTAGAGTTGTTTGCAACCCTTTTGTTTACTTATTTAAATTAATCCATTTCAGTCATTTGTTGATTGTGATTGAGTTTGTGATTATGTAATATACTCTCTTTTGGCCTTGTCTTAGGATTTAGGTATGCATTCATGTTTATTGCATTGCCCATTTGCATATATGCATGACTTAAAGCTTTAGTATCATGTTTTTACTTTGTTTATAAATTTTGGTGAACAGTCAGAATTTGTTTATAAATATGCATATTTTGTTTATAAATATGCATGACTTAAAGCTTTAGTATCATGTTTTTACTTTGTTTATAAATTTTGGTGAACAGTCAGAATTTTGATGGGAAAAAAGCTTCCGAGTTTACTTCATAGTCATTGCCAATTGTTAAAAAATCACAAGATGCTGCCGTTGGTGTCCTTGTTCACATGTTGAGGACTGCACCTCCTCTGCGCCAAGATTCATGTTGTTACTCATCCCACTCAATGAAGACTGAACTTGAGGGAGGAGTCCCTACAGCTTCTGGATTCTTTATGCCTCGAAAGACTGCTGATGCACTTGAAGCGCTCAGGAGTTTCAGAGAAATGAAAGACCTACTTCTCTCCAAGAGTGGAACTCAGGTGGTCAGCAAAGATGACGTTTGAGCTTGCTGCTTTGATGGATTCATCTTTGTTTATTGAGACAGAAATTTAGCTCCTAAGAGAGAGGAGATGACGGAGTTGCTGGCAGTGGCAATGAATGAAAGGACTACCACCATGATGCCAAGGCTTCAATAGAACAGTCAGGAGTGACAGATTATGTACATATCATGACTGAAAATATTCACCGATTCATGAGCATTGCTATGTAAATGTTTCGGGACCATTACATTGTTTAAATGTTTATAGGTAAAATTCTAGTTCTGGTTTCCTGCAGCCAGCAAATTTAAGTCTCTTCTTCAAGACTTGGAGAAGAAGAACAAAACCAAGAGAATACTACCAAGGTTGTCTAAGCAATCACACATGGGAAAGAATTCAGCAACTGTACAAGCTGCTGAAAATTCTTTGCATTCAGCACTTCTTAATATCTGACAGGTTACGTAGTCTTTTATATGATTATATCTTAGCTTTAAATGTTCACATTGTGAATAGCAATTATAATAACAAACAAACAAGTTAAAATTGCTGGATCCTGGCGAGGTGGTTATAGGTTTTGAGAGAAGATTTTGTAGACTTTTAGAAGCAGGAGGATTAAGAAGAGTACAATAAAAACTTGAAACAAAGAAACAAAACCATATGTCAAACGTAAAGTTCAAATCTAATAGATTGTGCAGGATTGTCATTATGGTAATGCTTGAAAATATTATTTATTGGCATTCGGGTCTCATATTTACTCTTTTTTTTTTTAAATGAATTCTCGACTTTTCACGTGGTTCATATTTACTTCTTTATGCATTCTACTAATGTAATTGATTGCGTCAATTTTTTTCATATAAAATAACTATTTTGATCAATCACATCAGTGAAGTGTACAAAAAGTATGCAAAAGTGACTATACGTAGCAGAACTAGATCCCTTTCCCTTCTAGCTTATCTCTTTCTTTTCTAATGAAATCCAGATCCAGACAGGAAAAAAAAAAGGGTAGGTCCTGACAGTTGCACTAAGTGAACAAGTATTAAACCCAAAGCAAAAGCACTAATCTGCCTCACTGTCAATTAAAACTCACTGTACAACCCCCCTAAACGAGTAAAGTTCTTAAACATACATTTAGCATCCACAATTAAAGCAGTTCGTCGTATATAAATAGCGTAACATGGGTCTTCTTCACCCTAGCAAATTTACTTTAGAGCTCCACAACTAAAGAACCCCTTATGAGTTCCCCAAAATTCTGTTTCCAGCCAACGGATAACTGAAACTGCAAAAAATATCCAAAATTACATAAAGCATGTGCTTCTTGGCCACACACAAAACAATCATTGTCCAAGATAGATTAAAATATGTTTACAGAGTTATTGAGAATATAGAACTACTTGGATTCTTTTGAAGTTCTGAAAAAGTTATAACAATAATAATGAAGGGTGGTATGTGTATTACATAATTGAGGATAACATATACACGAAGAGGAGAAAAAAAAAAAACTCTGTTGCCCGTTCTACATCTGAAAAGCTGCATTAATTTTCCTGGAGTACTTTTGAACCATCATAAGAGAACAGGAGTACTGCATTCCTGTAACTAACTTCTGCAAGTTCTTCCTTGGTCATATCAACAAAGGATGCTACATAATCGAGTACCTGGAGACGATCAAAGAATACTCTTTTTATTAGCCTCATGAGCCACAGCATAGGGTCAGCAGCACTCCTAAGCATGTACAAGAATGTAAAACTATGACCGGAAAGGGAAGTGAAAGCACACCTAGTATCATACATTATCTGAGAGCTCTCGTTGCCAACAAAAAAAAATCATGAAGCCCATAACTTTCTTTTTATCAGTAAACCGCACTAGACATGTAAAAAGCCCATAACTGTCCCGTTAATTAACACCTAAAACCAGGCTTAGCACTTGTAGATAACCTTAACAAGAATAGACGCAATTTGTTTCAAGTACTCTGATTATGTGAAGTATGTCCTAGTTTCAATGCATGATCTTTTTATTTATTATCAGCATAGCTTTAGTGAAGTTTTATGTAAGCTATGCTGCTAACTTTTTCAAATAGGATACAATTTGTGACCTCACCCCGCCAATTCTTAGCTTTAGTAAAGTCATAGGCCAAAAATTAATCTTACCATTCAACTACTTCAGGTTTGCTAGGCCAATTTCTTTTTGTCATTGAGTGATTTCACAGACTCTTACTATCTACTAATAAGAATGAGAGTGAGGGGAGAGAGACAGATATGGATTTTTTATTAGAAATAGAAGATTTTATTAAAAAGTGCAAAAGGCGTAATAACCATCCTTCTAAGCAGGTTCAAGGTGGGCTCCCATGTAGATATCATCTTCCATCCTGCTGCAATTTGTGGGCTCCCATATAACCATATCCAATTCGCAAAGAGGTCTACTTCTACTATCCATGTAGGCATAACCTAAACCAACCCTACTCTGCCAAAATAAGTTGTTCCACAAAGCTCTGGCAGAGAGTAAAGTTTTCTACATACCATCTATCCAACATCCCCCGGTAATAGCAAACAATTTTTAAGTAAAAGATTGCTCCCTATTCTTCTTATCTTCTATTTTTCCCTTTTTACCTCAGTAAGTCCTATTTCATGAATCTCTGATCTGCTAATTTGTCCAAAATTTCTTGTAGTTTCAAACTTAAAATAGCACCAAAAACTGTCTATGATACCCCATATGATAAAGATAACGGTAGGTGGTAAATGAGATCCTACATTGCTTGGGAAGGAAAAGTTCTTGCTCTTTATAAGGTTTCAATGAGGCTCCAATTGTATCATTGACTAGTCCTTTTGGAGTATAAGCCATGTGGTTTGGGTTTTCCATTGGGGCATTACAAATGGTATCAGAGCCTATCCTAACCAGAAATATGAGACTTGAGCCGTGCCACCTACAACGGATAGGCCCGACGAGGACGTCGGGAATTTAAGGGGGAGAGATATATGATAAGGATAAGGGTAGGTGGTAGATGGGGTCCCACATTGCTTGAAAAGGAAATTTTTTTGCTCTTTATAAGGTTTTAATGGGGCTCCAATTGTATTATTGACTAGTCCTTTTGGAGTATAGGCCATGTGGTTTAGGTCTTCCATTGGGGCGTTATACTGTCTCTTTATAACCTTGCAATTCTCGCTACTTCTAAATGCCTCAAGGTGCAAGTAACAAAAAGAATTAAAAAATTGATTTACCCTATTCCTATAAAAAGTAAATTAACCATTCAAACTATAAAGGAAAGAAATGGCGGTGAAGTGAGACGCACATTCTGAATGTTTGCTGGATGATTGAGTGTGTCTTTTGGCAGTGTTGACACATCTCTTACAGCATAAGAAAAATTACTGGAACTGCCATCATTTGAAGAAGACTTCCCCCCTTGCCCTTGTAGCTCTTCAGGGATGGAGGGGTCTCCGTCAACCATAAACAGTGAACCTAGTTCAGACTTTGGAAGTGCATCAGGTGCATCTGACTCCAATAAAATCCTTTCAGAAGGTACCTACAAAAGGAAATTGGCCTTCCTATTTTATTTTCAATTGAAAAAAAAATAAAGCTATTGGAATTGTTCGATCTTAATTTTTCTTTCTTTTAGTAGGCAAAACTGGAATTATATCAACTTACCACCCTTAACATTTTCTTTGCTTTCCTTGCTTCTAAGGACATAAGATATCCAGAGAATGAAAAGTAAGCACCAAGCTTGGCAAATTCTGGTACCATTTCAGCTGATCCTAGGTATGAATGAAGAATAACGCCAGCAGGAAAACTTCCTATGGATCTGAACATACAATTATGAGGGAAAAAGAACAAGTTCTAGTAAGAAATGGGGTGGTACAAGCTACAGATACATCAAGAAATGAACGGCTCAGAGACAAACTTTACCTAGATAAATTATGAAATTATTGAAATTACCATGGCAGAGATGCAGAAAGAAACAAGGGGCCAAAGAATCAATGAGGAGCCCACTGAAGATCTCATTTCGAAAAATAGATCATGCTCCATTTCTTAAGCAGTTTAATGCTTTTAAGGTTACACACAACACTTTCCAAGCACACATATTAGAAGATCCCAGAGCACATGATCCTTAACCTTAAACCAATGTAAAAACCCCTGACCCAAGCAGGAAAATTGTTAACATCCATCCCAAAAGATAATTTTGGCGTAAACAACAAATATTGGAAGTAGGAAGCATGTACCTAGAGGACAAATTTGCACAAAAGCACGTTGAGTTTTAGAGAATGGGCTGGGGATGTAACATGAATGCAAGATACAACAAAATCACTTAGGAATGTAACATGAATGCAAGATACAACAAAAGTCAAAAAATGTAAGAGATCTATGCTCTACTGAAGGAAAACCCCATCACTTAGGTATTTGAAATTGAGATAGCCAGTGCTACTCAATCTCAGGGAGTGATACTAGTATTGATGGTAACTTGACTTGAAGAAAGCTAATGCATGAGACCCTGTCCAAGTAATTTATACTTCCTCAGTTCCTCTGTATAGGTGTTTCTCTTCTGTACTTTTGTACTTTTTTCGCACACTTTTTAATTCTAATAAAATCTCAAATACTTATTATACCTTAGAGATCCAAACCTAATGTTTGGATTGCAATAATCTCTTTGAGTCGCATTGACATTGGTTTAACCCATAAAACTCAGGCCTATTATTCTCATAATACAAACCCATACACGGGCTTAATTTCCTCATAATATTCTTCGAGAAAAACGTAAAAATGATACAAATATCATGAAGAAGCATACTTCATTATCTGAAGAAGATCTCCAAATGCCCGAACGCAATGGACAGATGCTGGTTTTTTCAACTCTCTTGCAAGTTCAAGTTGTTGCCGGAAAACATCAATCTGGGGAAAACAAAAAAAAAAAGAACCTCTACTAACACTCCAGCAACCATCTAAAACAATAGTAATGCTACATGTACTTACAATTTTACTTAAACTTTTACTTAAAAGACTCATTTTGTTAGTTTTCTTTTGAATTTCAAATTTCATGATTTTCAACATATCAATAATTGACATGTGGAGAAGTAAGTTTTTTGTAAGTTTTTCTCAAGTACATTTAGCATTTTCTATATGCATTCTATCAACCAGTAAAGGGGAAAAAAGCAAAGAAACAATAGTTTTACTCATCCAACAAATATTTTGAGACAAACATTGGAGATGAAAAAAGAACAAATAGTTCACAGAGGGACAAAAAGAGATGAGGGAATTTCCTTTTTTGAAGGGGGAAGGGTATGCATCTGAGAAAAACCATTTCTTAAATTAGAAAAAGAAAATCTTGTATTGACCCTTTTAAGAGCACTAAAATGATTGCATCCGCATTCCAAGATCAGTATAAAAAAGTTTGTTCACTTGAATTGGAAGCTATAGGTAACCCTCAAATTACTTATTTAGGGTATATTTGTTATTTCAGAAATTTGAAGGGGATGAATGACAACATGTGCATCTTTAGCAAATATAGGTTATAATTATGCAGGAACTTTCTAAAGGGGGTTGATTAAATGCAAAAATAATTCCAAGACCTTCCATAAGAAATCTGCACCGTAAACTAAGAAAGGTTTGTGCAAATCACTAAACCCAATTATCACTAATTATTACAAAGAGGAAAGTTTGTACACCACTAGTTCAAGTTTGATCCAATTACAAATTAACTATTACTATTTGGAAAAACAGATCATCCCTATACATAGAGTAATAAATAACAGTTATCAAATACCAATCCATATACTCCACTATGGTGTCTGGGAGGGACTGATACTGGCCCCATGTTCTGGGATGCCTAACATTGACATGGGATTGGCCCTCCAATGCATGATAATCAGAACAAAAACAAAAACAAAAACCAAAAAAAAAAATAAAACCACTCATGAATGGCCCTTGAGTGAACAACACTGAACATAACAGGAACATCAGAACCCATGAAGAGAGAAAAATTTACAGAAGCATTAAGGAACAAGGAATTGGGATAGTAAAACCTGATCCGAGAAATCAATCTCTTTTCCCCGTGAACCTTTGTCCAATCCAATCTGAGGAAATTTAAATGCAAGTTGAGGATAGATTCTCACGTAGGTAAGC
Organism: Pterocarya stenoptera; assembly: GCA_003123785.1. NCBI lineage: Eukaryota > Viridiplantae > Streptophyta > Magnoliopsida > Fagales > Juglandaceae > Pterocarya > Pterocarya stenoptera. Next base: position 238,576 of record QEOT01008984.1, on the reverse strand, counting down.
TATAGTTACACCTAAAACCACATTAAGTGACCAAGGGAACGGGAGTAACGGGAGAGAAAAACTGACCTCTCCAACAGCAGCAGAGGGAGTACTCTCAAGGCACTCTTTTAACGTGTTGAACCAGTTGGGTGTCCTCTCCGCAACATACCTACAATTTAAAGAGTATCAGGCACAGGGGAGGTGCTAAAGTTTTGCGTGAGTAAAAACAAGAAACATATGCCGTTGATATAACATAATTGGTCCAAAGCTGCTAAGAGGTTCTATGACACGTTATATCAAAACCTCGCCGGTAAACTCTGGCTGCTAAGCTATACAACAGAAAAGACTCAAAATTGTCATTAAAAAAAGAGCAATTAAATAATAAAGTTAACAAACTTACCAGGGGTGAAGGCCAAAGCATGGGATTACACTAGTATATTTCTCACCCATCTGCTTCACCAAATGCCAGTCTTTCTGCAACAACAACCACAACCACGACTTGAAGAGCTCCAAGCTAATATGGTAATTACTAGAAAAACCCCTCATCATAAGAAAGAGATAAAGAATAAATGGGTGCGTGCGTAGTCGATAAATACCTCGGAAACTCCATTAACGGCGAAGCGAACAACGCCAGCGCCAAGCGCTGTGGCGATCAGCTGTGGTGCCCGACTCAATATTCTTGGGTCCTGAAGGTGACAGTGTGCATCGAACAATTTCATCGTTGACCTCTCTCTCTCTCTCTCTCTCTCTCTCTCACCGTCGTCACCGCTTGTAACTATTCTAAATCTAATGCTACCGTCTCTGGTCAGCAATGTTTCCAAAATCGGCCCCTAATTTTACCTTAATTTTTTTTTAAATAAAAAAAAAAAGTGGGTCACCTCCATTTATTAATAAAAACCATCGTTCAGGCGGAGTGACAACCATAGATATGCAGGTATGCGTGTGAAAAAGCATTCTTAATTTGAAGATTAAAGCATATTTATAATTAAAAAATAATCCCTATTTTTTACCTTATAAATATGCTTTACATCTTCAAATTATAGAGTTTCTATACTTTACCTCAAATTGTTAAACCGATATACCATACCTTCGAACTAACTAAAAAGTGATACTTTATCCTATCAAAAAAAAAAAAAAGTGATACTTTACATCATTTATGATATTCAATATTAAATTCTAAAATGTTACTTAATTTTTATTTATTTTAATGATTATAATTAAAAAAATATAAATGGTGTAAATTTTATTTTTTATCTGGAAAATCTGAATTTGGCCTTGAATTTCATGTTCCATTCATCTCCACCCACAGACTCACATCTATGTACTAGGGAGTGAATCTAAAATGGGTTTTGTCGATTAATGCTTATTGAGAATTGTGACCTTTTACCGCGTCAGTTTGTGGTGGTTGATGGCAGACGTGAATTCTATCAGAATCTTATTAAGGTCACAGTATCAGTTTTTTATGTTGCTTTCAACTAATTTAATGTTGTAGTAAATTTTGTAGTTATTTGTTGTCTGTATCGACATATGAAAGTAGTGAAAAAGGGTATTTTTCATCGTGGGCAGTGCAGGTTTTGTATGTTTGAACTGGGAAAATTTTGTTTTTGACAGGAAAATTGAGCACTTGTTTTTTATGGTTTCAAATCAGTACTCTCAATTTATAGGTCTCTTCGTTTTGACCTGGATTTTGGGCATCTTCAAAAGCTCAGATGGAGAATTAGCTTTCATTTGACGGAACGAGGAACCTTAATTCGGAGGAAAGCTTCACGAAGCTCATGAAATCTGATGCATACGCCGGGTGGTGCAACAACCCTGGTGCAGCCGATCAGATTTTCACCTCTTATGGATTGTCATCGTCTGCGTCAATGCCTCATGGTGCGTCGTTGGATGTTCAAAATTTCACGGAACAGAATACCGATTCATTTCCCGACGAATGAAAGTCATGAAAATTTTAATCCCATGGGGAATTCTTTCAATTCTGGAGATAAAATGATGTTTCAAATTTGAAGAAGTACTATTTATTTTTTAAACATTATTTTACTATTTATTTTTCTCTTCTATCCATTAAAATCAACTTTTAATAATTTATATTAAGATGATTTTGATACATGAAATTTGTATTAAGTTAATAATACAAAGTAGATACTAATTGTAAAAAATATATAAAAAATTAATTAAGGAAAGAAATAAAAAATAAAAAATAATAATATTTTATTATTATTTTATTCAAATATGCATAAACCAATGTGGTAGTTTTTCTTCATATACAAAATCATTATTCAAAATAGGTGATTTTATATATGAAGATGCATAAACCACTACCAATAGTTAGCAGCTACATAAAATACTGGTTCTTTTCAACAAAATAATGTCTTGGATATAGAAAATTATATTATTCCTAGGCCATTTGATGAGAAGATGCTCAAGGAGTTATCTCTGTTCAAAAAGTCATCCAATGGGAGCTTTTTGGCACAAGTTTGAGTTCCCATGAGGCTTGGTGATCTTTACGTCTTAAGAACTTGTGACCAACCCTATTTGCTTGAGCAAATGCTTGCAGGGTATTGTGAAAGCATGGAGGAAGAAGAAGCAGAAGAATAATCAAGCATGCAATAATCAGAGATATCAAGTTAAAATGCTATGAATATTAAGCATAATTGTATTGTTATTTCATTTATGCATTGTTGAAGATTCTTTTTTCATTATACTTACTGAAAATCCTATTAGACTATTTTCGTTATTATTTGATTATAAAATTTGATTTCTATCAAGGATATGGTTATAATATGTGAAAAATCAAATACCCTTTGAAGTCATTTCTACTTCAAAAAGTACTTTTTTAATTTATTTCTAAACAAATTTAACATGTTTGAAAGTACTTTAAACATATGGATCTTAAACAGTAAATAACTTTTTAATAGTAGAGTTTATTACATTAAGCTCTAAGCTATAAGTCTTAAACTAAAAACAATATTTTTCACTACAATCCCAAACATGCACGAAGTCACTTATTTTTTGCTGGTGATGTTTGTTGTTTTGTCGGGCTACTACAACTAAAGATTATACTTTAAGGCAATTGTTACGGACACATGAAGATACATCTGGACAACAACTAAATTTGGATAAAACTGAGTTATTAATCAGCAAAAATGTTAGTAAAGAGGAGGCAAATGCTATCAAGATTGTTTGGAATGTGCACTCAGTACAACAACATAACCGTTATTTGGGATTACCATCTTTAAAGACAAGAGTAAAGAATAAATTGCAAGATTGACAAAAAAGCTTTTATCATAGGCTGGTAGGAAAATCTTAATTAAGTCAGTGGCTCAAGCTCTTCTGGCTTACACTATGAGTTATTTTCTATTGCCAAAGTCTTTTTGTAAGGATTTGAAGGGCATGTTTGCAAGATTTTGGTGGGGACAACGTGCATATAAGCATAAAATACATTGGATTAGTTGGTCAAAGATGTGTGAGTTAAAATTGCATGAGGATTGACCTTTCGTAATTTGGAGATTTTTAACTTTCTTTTTTGGCCAAATAAGGTTGGAGATTGCTTAATAATCCTAACTCTGCTGCTTAAGGTTTTTAAGGCAAAATATTTTCTACATACAACTTTTTTACGCTCACAACTTGGGTGTAATCATTCTTATGTGTGGTGGAGTATTTTTGCAGCCAATGATATTCTTTTAAAGGCCTATAAATGGCGGGTGGGAAGTGGCAACTCAATTAATATTTGGACAGATAGGTGGGTTACAACCTAGTTAAAGCACTATGCTCTTGCTGCTTCTCTTTTGTCAACTTCGGATGCTACAGTAAATGCATTGTTTCACCCAAACTCCCGATCTTGGAATACCGATTTGATTCTGATTTGATTAGACAGGTTCTTCCTCGTCATGTAGTTGATCAAATTTTACATATTCCTCTTCATTATTGGTCAGTTGATTAGCTTATATGGGGTGGTAACAGTGCTGGTAAATATTCTGTAAAATATGGGTATCAATTTGCTATGGGGCTGTTTCATAACATTGGAAGAGCTACTAGTCCACATTCACAAGATAATTTGATTTTTTGGAAGAAGCTATGGAATTTGACCCTTTCTAATAAAGTGAAGACTTTTGCGTGGAGGTCATGTTCTAACAGTTTGCCTACTAAATACAATTTGCTGAAGAGGAATGTGATGGAAAATAGTCATTGTACTCATTGTCATGTACAGGTTGAAGATATTCTTCACGCTTTATGTATGTGCCCCACTGTTCATCAGGTATGGATTCATATATTTAGCAGAATAGTGAAGTTCTTATGTGCTGAAACCAGTTTTGTTGACTTCTTGTGGACTGTGATGAACTTGATATGCCTATAGCTTCATTTTTCCTCACTTTCTCTTGGGGAATTTGAAAATATAGAAATGTTTGATTGTTTGAGAACACTATGGATCCAATTTTGCAAGTTATTGATCAATGTATTGATTATGTGGTCAATTTTATTTCTATCAAACAATCCCATTTGATTCTGGGAAAAGGTATTAGAATGGCAACCTCCCCATGTGGTAAGGTCAAGTTGAATTTCGATTTGGCATTGTTTAGTGGTACTAACTTTGCTAGAATTGGAGTTATTCTAAAGAATGATGCTGAGGTGATTTTGTTTGCTTTGAGTAGAAAGAAAATGAGAGTTTTTGATGTTGAAGTTTTGGTGGCGCTATGAAGTCCAAAGAACCAACATTTTCTGCGTTGGGGCTGCTTATTGTCAAAAGGGTTTTGCTACCCAACTTCCTACTATTCATCCATACTCCACACTCCATACTCCATACTTTTTAATATTTTTTAATATTTTTTTAAAATTTTTTGTTTGAATTTATTTTTTTTTAAATATTTCAAATTTTTTATTCACTATTCATATAAAAAATATTTGATAAAAAAAAATTAAAAAAAAATTTTAAAAAAAAGTGGAGTGTGGAGTGTAAGTGAATGGTAGGAGGTTGTGAAGATTATTTGTTGTCGAAATACAACATCTTCTTTTCCAATTTTCGGAGAGAGACATTTACCATATTGGACGACAAGGTAATGAAGTTGCACATTGTTAACAAACATGCTCACAAAGTCGACAATGCAACTCAATGGTAGCATACTTGTCTGATGTTGTATTTTACTATGAGTATTGTTGATGTTGATCAGTAATTTATTTGTCTATGTTTGATATATGTTAGTTGTCCGTGTACATATTACTTTAAGCTGCGGTTTGAATAATGAGTTGAGATGAGAGAGTTTAAATGAAAATTTAAAGTTGAATAAAATATTATTAGATTATTATTTTTTAATATTATTATTATTTTAGAATTTAAAAAAATTGAATTGTTTATTATATTTTATATATAAATTTAAAAAAATTATAATGATGGAATAAAACCAGACATTTTTACTATCTAAACAAGACTTATATTTTAGATAGTGTGATATCTAAATATCTCATTACTATTAATTATTTTATTATTACTTTTTATTATTATTTATTACTATTTATTATTATTATTTTTTTAACTATTTACTGAATAATTGAGATAAAATAATAATAATAATAATCATCTGAGGTGTCAAATCTATAGACTATTAGCTGCCTACCTCTTTTATGCTCCCGTCACAAAAGAAAAAGAAAAGAAAATCTTAAAAATTTCCGTGGCAGAGGGAGGAACACGTATTGAAAGTAGGGAATTTGGAACTAGGTACCCTGTTGGTCTTTAGTCAAAAATCATGTTGGCCACAAAACTGAGGAAAAAACAAAAGCAAACCAGAGAGAGAAGAGGAAAGGACAGTAACAGGACACGTTAGAGTGGGCAGGAGCCAGTCAGATGCAGGTGCAAGCCCCGCCATAGATATAGAATGACTCTGTAGAATCAAGCGCAGCCAATCACAACACGGCTTCTGCCTTCTGGGATCTCCGCCCACCCCTTTCTACTCGCACTTGATAACGATGCCCACGATGAAATCACTTCAATTTTCGTACGCTTCCCCTCTTTGCCTCAGATACATTAGCGGCTCGCATTTTAAACTCTCCTCCCTGGCATTGGAAGTTAGCCGAAACGAACACGAAATATCAGCTTCTTCCCAATATATACGCTTCCAGAGCTCAGTTTGATAGTAATGGTTTTGTAGTGTTGTGCAGGGTAACATGACTTCGGTTTCTTGGTGAAATGCAAACGATGATGGTTGTGTTTATAAGGGGAAAGTAAAGGCGGGGGCTTTTGGGTTGTGTTCGGGAACTGAAATGGAAGCCAGGTATTCGTGCTTGATGTGCGAGAGGAGCATGTCAACGGCGACTACTTTGGCTCTGAGGCAGTTGCCGAGCTGTACCGTGCGTTTCCGTCACAATGCGATTGGAACGCCCCGGTTTTCGTCCTTCAACAGCCATTTTGCTCGTCGTTATTATTCGTCCCCGAAGCTTGGATTCCAACGGCTTGAAATTCGGAACGTCACCGACAACCCCACGAAAAGAACTAGTCGCAGCAGTATCAGCAGCGGGAGGAAAAGCAATCCCATTGATCCTGCTTCGGGGAAGAGCGTGCGTGGTTTGAACGAGAATGGGGATCCACTGGGTCGTAGAGACTTGGGTAAGAGCGTGGTGAGGTGGATTCGGCAGGGGATGAAGGCCATGGCAACCGACTTTGCTTTGACCGAGATGCAGGGGGAGTTCTCGGAGCTCAGGCAACGGATGGGGCCCGGTCTCACTTTCGTAATCGAGGCCCAACCTTACCTCACTGCCATCCCCATGCCTCTCGGTCTCGAAGCGCTTTGCTTGAAGGCCTGCACTCACTATCCCACTCTCTTCGACCACTTCCAGAGAGAGCTCCGCGACGTTCTCCAAGATCTCCAGAACAAATCATTGGTTCACAGTTGGTGCGAAACCGAGTCCTGGAAGCTGCTCAAGGAGCTCGCCAATTCAGGTCTCTCCTCTCTCCACTCTAAGTTCTGTTGTATTTCAACTTTTGCTTAAGTGGGCTGAGATCGATGTGTGTAATTTGCAGTTCAGCACAGAGCAGTGGCGCGGAAGGTGTTGCAGCCGAAGAAGTATTTGAAAGGTGTGTTGGGGATAGAGCTGGAGAAGGTCAAGGCTATACAGAGCAGGATCGATGAGTTCACGAAGCGGATGTCGGAACTACTCCGTATAGAAAGGGATGCAGAATTGGAGTTTACACAGGAGGAGTTGGATGCTGTTCCTACTCCGGACGAGAATTCGGATGCTTCGAAACCCATCGAGTTCTTGGTTAGCCATGGCCAGGCCCAGCAAGAACTCTGTGACACCATCTGCAACTTGAATGCTGTCAGCACATCTATAGGTCTCTTATAATATACACATAAACACACCCTTATGAACATATGTTTAGGCGCATAATTGGAGTTACTGAGTAGCAGCCTTGAATTTTAGTGTATGATTGTGACTTAATTTCCGAGTTTGTTATCTTAGGAGGATGGAATTGGGTTTTGTAAGCAGGATTAGGTGGAATGCATTTGGTGTTGTTCAGGGTTGAGGGGAACCACCGTCTGCCGCCAACCACCCTTTCTCCCGGAGATATGGTCTGCGTGAGAATATGTGATAGCAGGGGTGCCGGCGCAACTTCTTGCATGCAAGGTTTTGTCAACAACCTTGGGGAGGACGGATGTAGCATCATTGTAGCTCTAGAGTCTCGTCATGGTGATCCCACTTTCTCAAAGCTCTTTGGCAAGAGCGTGCGAATTGATCGTATCCATGGATTGGCTGATGCACTCACATATGAGGTACTTCCATGAATGGCTTTTTGATGAAGTCATATTCTCTTAAAGGCCGGTGAACCACACTTTTCTGATGACTTGGATTCAGAGCTATTCTTTTCATTAGAAATTTTCAGGAACTATATTTAACTCTCCACATGAGTGTGTGATGATCCTGCAAAAAGAAGGGTTACAAGGAATGCCATTAACTATGTCCCATTACTCTAATTTCAACTTCTGGATTATAAGGTGGACAATTTTTATTTTGTTTTAGTAAACAATTTACCTTAAAGCTGTGAATACCGAGTGAAAGCTTTTCTCAAAGGTGTTCTATAAAATGTACAGTTTCTAATGAACTAATAGGGTACATAAACCAACATGCATCGGTATGCTACCTATACAAGGCATGGGCATGCCAAAGCAAATGTTCCTTGGAAGTTGCATCCTTGTAAACTAAGTGAACACAATCCAAATGATCATCAATATGCAATTTACAGATATAGAAAACCTTTTTGTCTATACTCATCTGGAAGAAATTCTCATTCTCTGCTTCTTAGATTCTCTTTACTTTGGTCCTTTTGCAGTCTACTTACCCAATTATGGCCTTGGTGTTATCTTCTTTTGTATAGCGCAATTGTGAAGCACTGATGCTCCTTCAAAAGAATGGTTTGCAGAAGAAAAATCCTTCAATTGCAGTTGCAGCTACCTTATTTGGAGACGAGGGAGATCTTGCCTGGCTGGAGGAAAATAATTTGATAGATTGGGCTGAAGAAGAATTAGATGGGATGCTGAGGACTGGAGCTTATGATGATTCACAGCGAAGAGCAATTGCATTAGGTCTGAATAAGAAGCGGCCTGTATTGATAATCCAAGGGCCACCTGGTACTGGAAAGACAGGTTTGCTTAAGGAAATTATAGCACTTGCTGTTGCACAAGGTGAAAGGGTGCTTGTGACTGCACCCACAAATGCAGCTGTTGACAACATGGTCGAAAAACTATCAAATATTGGACTTGAAATTGTGCGGGTTGGCAATCCAGCTCGTATATCCAAAACTGTGGCATCAAAATCTTTGGGTAAAATCGTGAATTCTAAGCTTGTCAATTTTCGGATGGAGTTTGAAAGGAAGAAGTCAGATCTTAGAAGGGACCTCAGACACTGTTTACGGGATGATTCTTTAGCTGCTGGGATACGTCAGCTGTTAAAGCAACTGGGAAAGTCACTGAAGAAGAAGGAAAAGGAGACTGTGAAGGAAGTACTATCAAGCGCTAAAGTTGTGCTTGCCACTAACACTGGAGCCGCTGATCCATTGATTCGAAGACTGGATTCCTTTGACTTGGTTGTTATAGATGAAGCAGCACAGGCAATTGAACCTTCTTGCTGGATCGCAATACTGCAGGGAAAGCGCTGTATTCTTGCTGGTGACCAATGCCAGCTCGCTCCAGTGATTCTATCTAGAAAAGCCTTAGAAGGTGGTCTTGGAGTATCATTGCTGGAGAGGGCTGCGACTTTGCATGATGGAATTCTTGCCACCAAGTTAACAACACAGTACCGTATGAATGATGCAATTGCCAGCTGGGCATCAAAAGAGATGTATGGTGGATCATTAAAATCTTCCTTGACGGTCTCTTCTCATCTTCTTGTAGATGCTCCATTTGTTAAGGTATCGTACCCATCTCTTATATCTTCCTATTTTTCACATTCTTCTTGGAGATTTTCCATTTTTCTGGGGCATAAGCTGCTAAATGAAATGCATCCTTATTTTTTGAAATCCTTTTCTGAGCTTCCTGTCTCTTGGCCTATTATGGCCTACGCACTGTTTTCTCAAAATGCTAGCAAAATCTTTAAATTAATTAAAAGTTGAGAAAGCTTTATAATAATTTTCTTCTGCATTTTTCCTTCACAATCCACATTTATTATAGGCTTTTCATTGATTTATTCTTATATTTTGTTTGGTTTTCTCTGCTATTCTAATTAATGGTAAAGGGCATGTTAGACATTGGATTATCTAACCAAGATCAACCCAATTGGCCTTCCCAGAAACTTGTTTATCTGCTCTTCATGTTTATTTGTATAGATTATTGGATTGGTCAGGCTTGCCTGACAGTCACATCCACCCCAGCCTGTTTTAAGCAATTCATGCAATTTTGACTTGTCAAAACACTCTGTAAAGAATCATACGTTAGATTATCAAAGCCCAGATAAGTCCAGTTGGTCAAGCCAGTAAGTTGTCAATCTGCTCTCTATGCTGATTGGTCTAAATTATTGTATTGGTCAGGCTTGAACTCACCAATTACCAGAGACTCAGCCACAACCCCAGCCTGTTTTAAGCAAAGTTCTTTTTGTGAGACATTAAGCAGCGGATAATTGAAAATTGAAACATACTTTGCTATGAGTTCAACCTTTTTTTATAGGCTGCTATGAGTTACATCTTACCAGCACTGAAGGATCATTTTGAAAATGCAATATGATACAGACACACACACATGTATATTTCTCTGGGTTGGTCTCTCGTCCATGGACAAATACTAGTGCTTTCACCTTGCTATAGATGCAAAAGTGAGTAAGAATCACAAATGATAGTATATGGACTACAAAGTTCTCTTCAAAGCTGTTGGTTGCATCATTGCCAAAAATGTTTTGGATAAAAGGTTTTTCTCGTTTGTTTTAGTATCATCCTGGTATCTTTCATACTTTTTTTTTTATAAGTAATAATATTATATATATATATATAATAGGAATAACCAAGTACACTGGATGTATATAAGAAAACACCTAGCCCATACAAGAGAGCCCCTAATGACCCAAAAGCCCATGGAAACCTAACCAAAATACACCTCCTTGACCCCAGCCCCTAGATTCTGTAAAAACGTCTACCCAAAAGCCCTCCCTTTAGCCCTCCCTTGTCTTGAACTAGCTCCCTTAGCATCGTAGTTGATTGCCCATGAAAGATTCTTTAACTCCCTGCTTTTCTTAAACTTAGATTTGGTTTCAAGCGAGTGTCTCGCCTAAATTGCAGTGAGTAGTGTTTTAAATTGGTCTTCATAGTCTCCATGTTCTCCATATGATCTATCATACTTTTAATGTGCAAAGTACTGCTTGAACATTTTTCCATACACTATTGCAGCCCACCTGGATAACTCAATGCCCACTGCTGTTGCTTGATACAAGAATGACATATGGAAGTTTGTCAGTTGGTTGTGAAGAGCATTTAGATCCAGCTGGCACAGGATCTTTTTTCAATGAAGGGGAGGCTGATATAGTAGTGCAACATGTCTTTTCATTGATTTATTCTGGTAAATATTTTTGGCTTTCTAGTAGGGATTAAGTGCTAACGCATTAAAAAAAAAAACAGTTCTATGATAAACTCTGCCTGGTATAGATCCAACGCATTTTGTATGAGAAGTACTCAAACTTTGCAAACCATCATTTGGAATACAAATAAACCTTTTGTAGTTTCCATCTGATGGCTTAATGAAAAATGAACCTAAGTTTGACAGGGGAGTTCACAATTTGCAATGTTAGACAAAACAATATGTGCACCATTTCCATGCAAGTCTTAATGCACATGATTTTGGAAAACAAGATGAGTCCTTACTCGTTACTGACTTTATTTTAATGCATGTGTACATCTCAATTTGGCCTAGGAATACATCTCCCTCTCTCACTAGACTTATGTACTTGCTAGTTATCTGGCACATAGATCTAGGGGCTTAAAAATAAGGTTGTAATACAAACACTTGTATAACAAATTTAACATCCAGTCTTGTTTCGAACTCTTATTTCTTTCCCCTTACCGAAGCCACTTCGGTTCGGCTACCTTCCACGGTAAGGTTCCCTGCCCTTCTGGGAGGAGGAGGAACCCCTCTCTCATCGCAGTCTCCCCTCCCTGTCATCTCCCTCTTCCCTCATTATTTTTTCATCCTTTTTCTCTGCATCCTACCCTTTTTTTGCCACCAGATTTATTGATTTTGGGACCTCTCCAACCACCACCAAGTGTTGCCTCAGCATCCTCATCGGACTTCTCTACCAGGCCTTACCATTCTAACTGTCACATCCACAGAGCATGTGCTACACATGCCACCACCGCACATGCGTTACACTGTTTCTAGTAACTCTTATGCTCATCAACTTCCACTCTTTCTGGTCTCTCTTCCTCCTCTCCTCCGCCACACCCTCCCTTCTCACTCTTACTTTTTTCATCATTTTCCTTTTTCAGATTTTGGCCATTAGATTTGCAAATTTTTTGCAGTTTCTCCACCACATGTTCCACACGAACCTCCTTCTCTACCACCGCCTATGCTGGCCCTCTATTTCCCTCTCCATCGGCTCATGTGTTGCACATCCAATTTCTCATACCAGCACGTATTTCCACATGCCACGCCATCTGACGGTGGCTCTGCTGATCAACTTTTTTTTTTTTGCTTCCCAACTCAAATTCCAACACACCAGACAGTCATTGGTAGCTCTGTGATGGTCGAGCTTACCTTGTCATCTAGATGGTCCATACCTTGTTTCCATCCTCACCACTCCATATCCATGGACAGAATTTTCCATCCTTACTGCTCCATCCAGAGCTTCTCCCTCTTTCAGATTGGTTTTGGAGAGTTGAGGGCTCATGTTTTCCTAGAGAGAGTCTGGTTTTCTTAAAGGGAGCACTTCTTATATACTTGCTATTATATAAGTAGCTTACACTATCTAATGTAAATTATATATGAAGTATAATCAGTACCGTAAGATGAAATAGGGGGTTCTAGATGGATTTTGTCGAAGAAATGGAGGAGCATAATGGCTGTATGCTCTCGTACCCAACACATCAGCAAAGCATCTTTCATATGCCATGACAGCTCATGTGCAGCAATTTAACCCATCATCATGACATATCCTTTTAGAGATAGTGAATTCTGTGAGAGTAATTGACCTTACACACTGTTGCAGCTTATACCTGCTAGAAGCTTTTCAGTAGCTTCCATTGTAGCCTCTTTTAAAGTCTATGCCTTTCGTAGTCATATTTTATATCTTGCTAATTAAACTAGCACCACTGCTGATACTGGTGAGACTTTTTCATTATTGTTTTACCAAAGTGTAGCTCATTATGCATTTATGCTGGTTGAATAGTTTTTTCTGGTTCCCTTACACATTACCTTTAATAATGACCAGGTAAATTCATAGTTATTTTAAATCATGTCTGCAGGTGTTAGCCCAGCAGCTATTGTAGTTCAATCTCCTTATGTAGCTCAAGTACAGCTCCTTAGGGACAGGCTTGACGAGCTTCCAGAGGCTGCAGGTGTTGAGGTTGCAACTATTGATAGCTTCCAAGGCCGGGAGGCCGACGCAGTAATCATATCAATGGTATAGTTTAATCAGCCAATGCTTTTATATAAATGAACTGTGTCTCTCTTTTTGACACACGTTCCAGAAACCGTATACTATATTTTCTAACAGGAAACAGATGCTGCTTAACCTATTTTTGCGTTTTTACTCATCTCATAAGATTTTGTGATTAATACATAGTTTGGCAGGCCAAATCTGATTATGGATTTTTAGGATGAGCATTAAAAAAATAGTATAGATATCCTAAGCAGAAGAAACAATGGTATTCGCTCCAACAACTTATTTTCTCAATTTTCAACATTTAGATCAGCCTTTAATTGTTGGAAATGATAGTGCATGGAAAATTATAAATAGGACTAAAATGTCATTACTATGACTAAGTTTGTGACGACACTCTTCTAGTTGGTACTGCCTATCAGGTAGCAGTGGAGGAGGTAAGAGAATAGATGATATGGGCTGTAAGGTGGACAGGATAGAATGTGCTGTAGATTGGGGAGAAATGGTTTGGTTAATATCTGTTACCTTGAGCAAGTCTTCTGGTTTTGTGCTTGTGTGAGGAAGTTTGACAGGTTAAGACACCTTGAAATTGCCTCTTTCTTCGGGGGGCTGCAGCCTAATAAATATTATGGTTGAAGTTTTGTATAAGCGATTATAATTTGCACTAGAGATCTTTTGTCATTGGAGTTGTCTGAAAGGTCTTACTTCTCAAGAGGACATTAAGTAAGAAGTATGGTATGTATCTTGAGTTTCACTAGATTGTTATTCCGTCTATAGCTGATCAATCATATTTACTTGGCATATTTGCTTAGCACAAGAAGTGGATAGGATGTTTAGGTCATGGTGTTTTGCTTGATGAGCTAATGAATACATGGTCCTGTTTCCAGTGTGAGAAGCATAAACGTTATTTGTCGAGTTAAAATCTATCTTAACGAGTCATGTCCGTTAAAATTGGGCAATATCTTTGTGACAATTAGAAATCCTGGGTCAATATCTCATGTCCTCTAGGTCATTTTGACAGATGTCTTTTTGTGTGCACTATGTTATGATAGCCCTGAATCATTGATTCTTACACTATAACACCGAGGGGCTTTTTTAGTTTATTAGGTCACTCTTTTCACCATAATCCTATATATGTGTTGTAATGTGATCTGAGGCATACTACGTTGCACTAACAGAATTCCGAAGTCGGGTCTGATTTTTAGTACAATTCTTGCAAATTGACACACGGGTGATTTTAGCCTTTAGATTCAAATGACATAAGTAGTGGTGTACCATTTACAATATCTTAACAGCATCATCTTAGTAGTTCCTATATCATGACCAACTTTGGCTATTCAGATATTTTCATCTACTGTGTTAGTTTTACCAGATATGCTTATTTCCGTTTTGTACAAGGTGCGGTCAAACAATTTAGGAGCCGTTGGATTCCTCGGGGACAGTAGGCGAATGAATGTTGCCCTAACTAGGGCACGCAAACATGTTGCAGTTGTCTGTGATAGCTCAACAATATGCCATAACACCTTCCTCGCAAGGCTGTTGCGTCATATCCGCTATTTTGGCAGGGTGAAGCATGCAGATCCCGGTGGTTTGGGAGGATCCGGACTTGGCACGAACCCGATGCTGCCATCTATTAGCTAATGTTGCATGGGTGGATCAACTACATATTCTTTCCTTATTCCTTTGGACTGGTGATTATTTGGAAGCACAACTGCAGTGAAGATATCCTGCTCTCTTTTCCTGTCAGCATCTGCTCCCACATATATACATGTACAGCAGGCCTTCCATTTCATCAACAAAAAGAACATTCTGGTTGCTAAAGTATACATTGATTATAATTTGTATATAAACAATACACAATTTGAATTCCTAACTTGTATATGAATGCACCAAACGTTAGAGGAGAACATGGCTTCAATTTAATTGAATTTTTACTTTGAAAGTTGAACTGACTCCAACAAATTACCTCTAGTGGTGGTTCTGTTAATAATCCATGTTCGACTTTCTGCCTGGATATGTTTTGTCTTGGAAGATTAAAGTTTTCAAGATAGTAAACGAGGTAGAAAGTTGAATCTCGAATACAATCCCACTCAAAAAGAAAATTTGAGTTCTGAATTGGTTTAGATGTTTTTAATTTCTTGTAGTTTGGCTGCAACTTTGTTCATTCATTACTGGATCGATTTTTGGTTCGTCAAACATCCTTGGATTTAGAAAAGATTGCTAGTTTTTTACCATTAGCCACAGATCAATACGCAACACAGAACAGGGTTCATACCACTCTTTCACCAGGAAAGGGAAGACAATATTATTTATGACAAACTGCCAAAAACGTTAAAATGCATTAAAGGAACAAAATTCCTTAAATGTGATAGAGATTTTTTTTTTCAAAAATAAAAATCTCATTAAAAACAAACAAAAAAGAACAAAAGATGACAAAATAGCCCAAGGTACCCAAAAATGCGACAGTGAAAGTATTTTATCTCGTCTTATCGTTACAATTTTTCAAATTTCCACACAAAATATAACAAAAAATTCAATTTTTTCAAATCCCAATACAATAATAATATTTAAAAATAATATTTTAACAATATTTTATTCAACTTTCATTTAAAATCATCTCATCTCATCTCACTATCCAAACCACACCTTAAATGTGTTTCAAAAGATTCCACAAATGGATTGAGGCAAACTCCATTGTGTAAAATATTTAAGGATCAATGGGGGAAACAATTTGTACATGAAAGTTCATATCATCCTATGAAAAAAAGAAAAAAGAAAAAGAAATCCTTCTTCGTCTAAAAGGTAAATGAAAATTGCTGTCATATATGTTAATTTTCTCCGCAATTTGAGTTCTTTTTTTCTCTCTCACCATTAATGAAGCAAACATTAGAACTGAAGAGAGATTTGAATTCTGGTCTTCTTTTCTATATTTAATAGATAATCCAAACCTCGTGACATAATAAATTGACACACAATCTGAATTCTGAAATAACTTCTAGAAATCATATAATAAATTTGAATGTCATTGGTAGTGATGAAATTACTTCTGTTCGATCCATCTATCACTCGATATCACATGAAAAATCTGACCTTCAAATGGAGAGAGTTACTTCGAAACTGATTGGGGGGCAAGAGCTGCAGATTTCTGCTGAAGCCAACCAGTAGTACGTACTGAGAAAGGGAGGGAGGGGGCTATTTAATGAGATTCTCCGGCCAACGCTGTTTTCTCTTCTCCTCTTCATGACTGCAACCTTAGCTTGCAAACCCACCCGTTTCTTCTTCAATCAATACACCCAATTGTCTCTTGCAACCTTTCCTCCAAAACCACATTAATTCGTCTCTCTTTTCCCCTCTTCCCCTATAGCCATCCGTTACTGCAAGCCTGCCTTTTGACTTGTTCTACTTCCATTCGGGGTGCATATTTTGAGACATAACTTCCCCTTTTTAACTTTGCTTTTTCTGTGTTTCCAGTCTCCTAAACGAACGTACCAAAGAAACCAACTTTTATTTGACTTTCACGCATAGGATCTATATATATATATATAGAAGCATTACAGCCAGTAGAATCAAATCTTTCTCTAATGGCTTCTAAACCTTTTGTGCCTATTCTTCTTCTCTTGCTTCTTCACCTTATCCTCCATGTTGGATATGGAGCAGCATTCAGAATCCATGGTTTAAGCCCCAACGGTAAAGCCCTCATCAAGAACGAGAAGTATCCTCAAGACATGATGAGCGGTGCAGTCCTAGAAGTACACAAGTTGCCCAGGTTCGAACACCCAAGGTTTGGTTTCCAGCTCCCAAAAGCCGCACCAATTCCACCTTCTGGCCCTTCAAAGCGACACAACCGGCACGCTAAGGGTGATGTTCGGACGGGTTCAAGCCGGAAGGCGAGGGGTCGGAAAATATTGTCATGATTTATGGAAGAAAAATGCAGTACTCCTTGTAGAAAATCAAGGGTGAAAGAAAGTTCACTAAATCAATACAGGAACTAGTTGGTAGTACGATTTCAGCCTACCTATCTAGTTTTCTGCTAATCCTTCTGGTGCTAATTCATCTTCTTCTTCTTCTTCATCATCATCATCATGCAAACGTATCATTTAAATTGATAGCCTCTAAGAAAAGAAAAGAAAAATTAGTTTCATGTTTTATTAATGAAAACAATTGTGGTACTCATGATGTAGTTCAGATTTCCTCTGTCTTTGCTTCCGAATTGTAGGAATCATGTATTTGTGATGTTTTCATATATATATATATATATATATATATATTGGAGAAAATAGTGTTTGGAGTGACTTGCGCCATTACTCTTTATACCTAAAAAGGATTCAACGTAGGATGTAATGGTTGGTGTTTGGAAAGTAATTTTAGTTTTCTTAATTCCAGCTTGTGGCACGGTAAGTAATCTTGATTTTTTTTTTTTTTTTTAATGAGCAAATATACATGGAAAATGTTAAACAAACCGATAAAACCGACCAATACTTTTTTTAAATTCTTTTAAAAATAGTTAAAGAAGTAACTATTAGTGAATTTACATATTTTTTAAAAAAAGTGTTTAATATGTTTAAAAAATATTTGAAAAAAAAATTATAAATACAGTGATCAATCCATTCCATCTGTTGGCTTTATACATTATGTATCTTCCCTAAAGTGGGAAGACAAGATAGTAAGCACTAAATTTTAAGGGGGATCTTTTCCGCTATGAAACCCGGATTGAAAGCTCGTTGCGAGTTTTCAGGAGTGCTTCACTCCAAGAGTGAAGGTTGCCTTTTCACCAAGTCGGTGTATAGGTATTGATAATGAGTAATGATACCCACACAATATATTTCACAACATCTTTCACAACATATATTTTAAAATGAAAGTATTTTTGTGAAGTGATGTTACTTTTATAATTATTTTATAAAAATACTCTTTATTTTAAAATGTAGTTGTATAAAGTATTGTGAAAAGTAACGTGTGTTTATTATTTTTAATTGGTAATGCGTGACACTTTTCCATGAGGATGGTAAGTTTTAGATCTTCCTATGTTGCGAATTCACCATGGACATGTCAAAGTGTAAAATATAATTAAGTTCCACGTTGAAGATTTAATGCAATTATTGTTAATACTAACGTTACAATTTGGGTCCAAAAACCATTATTGCTTAATTAAGAATTTGGTTTTGAATTGTCACCTTAATTTGTTAGGTAATTCTTTTTTTTCTTTTTTTTCTTTTTTTATAGATGGAAGTTCTTTTCTTAACATATTAAGATCACTTTGTAAGAGGCATTATTCGCGGAGGAGAGAGAGAGAGGTGTGGGGTCCAGCAGGGTCCCCTACCACTCTGGCAGCCATTGGCAAAGGATATTAGCTTAGAAAAATACTACTTCGCCGTCCAATTGTTACTATTCCATTTGATTCTTAAGTGATTTTTTTATTTTAACTTAATAATAAAAAAATAATTTTGAATGTATTGATATATTTTTTTATTTTTTTAAAAAAAATTAAATATATGAAAAAAATGTGAATAAAAAAATAAAAATAAAAAGTTACAGTAACAAACTCAGGCAGCGCCGCCGCAGAGTAGCACCGCTCGCTAGCTTAAAAAGGCTGCGCTAGACGTTACATGCGTTAGTATTTACTATTTATGTGCTTACAATTTACTTTTTCTCGAGTAAAAGACTAGCAGTAGTAATTTATTTAGTAATTTATTTTTCTTTTTCTTTTTGGTTCTTTTTTCTTTTCTTTTTTCTTTTCTTTTTTTTTTTTTTTTTTTTTTTTTTTNATAGTTTTTAAAAAAATAAATTCAAAAAATTTTTTTTTAAAAATATTAAAAAATATTTAAAAATGTGGAGTGTGGAGTGTGGATGAATAGTAGGAGGTTGTGTAGCAAAACTCATTTTTTTTTATTAAATATTTTTTATATGAATAGTGAATAAAAAATTTGAAATAGTTTTTAAAAAAATAAATTCAAAAAATTTTTTTTTAAAAATATTAAAAAATATTTAAAAATGTGGAGTGTGGAGTGTGGATGAATAGTAGGAGGTTGTGTAGCAAAACTCATTTTTTTTTATTAAATATTTTTTATATGAATAGTGAATAAAAAATTTGAAATAGTTTTTAAAAAAATAAATTCAAAAAATTTTTTTTTAAAAATATTAAAAAATATTTAAAAATGTGGAGTGTGGAGTGTGGATGAATAGTAGGAGGTTGTGTAGCAAAACTCTTTCTAAAGGCCATGTCTAGTAAAAAACATATTCATTGAAAATCATTAACTTTTTAGCAAGATAATAATATTATTACTAAAATGAGAAATACAATAAGAGAAGGCAGAGAGATTAAACAAATAAAAATAAACCGAAGTAGTAAATATAATACAGAAAATTAAAGAATCGAGATATTTGTATTAAATAAAAGGTTTTATCTCATTATTTTTTAGATAATGCTAGGGATCTCGCTACATGTTCCGCTCTTTTTTTTATGTTTTTTTATTTTACTTAGTGATTAAGAAAATGTTGTTTAATAATATTGTAAATATTTAAAACTTTTTTTTTCACATCGTTTTTTTAACACTTCTAAATATTTAAAAAAAAAATTCACAATATTATTATACAACATTTTCTTAATCACTAAAAAAAAAAAAAAAAGAGTGGGACTATCTAGTATCTAGCGGAATCCCCCAGTGGGATCCCTATCATTGATAGTAAATACCCTCAACTTTTTTCTCTTTTTTTTTCGGTTTTTTTCCAGAATAAAAATTGCAAAAAGTTAGGCCATGTCTAATAACTAACAGATTTCGTTGAAAATCATTTTATACAATAAAAGAAGGCAGAGTATTAAATTGTAAAGTATTTATAATTATTGTAGATTATTTTCTTTGTATATAGACGATTATATAACTTAAAGATTCTGTGTTGTATAGTAGGGTATTTTAGTCTTTCTTATTTGTTTAGGGCATTTTGGTCCTTTTTGCTTGTAATTAGGTTAGTTCTTTTTCCCTTTGTATAAATAGCTGCGCAGTGTACATAATCGGATAATTCCAGATTTCTCTCTATATTCGATATTGCTTTTCATTCGGATTCTAGGGTTTCTTTTGTTCTTGTTATGGTATCAGAAGAATCTTGAGGTTTGCTTCTCTCATGGCGCCTCCCGATCCACCCCCTCTTCCCTCTTCTTCTCCTCCCGATGCTGCGAGTCCGTTCTTTCTTCACCCTAGCGATAACCCTGGGGTTGTTCTGGTCACGCAAGTCCTCATCGGCGACAACTATCACACCTGGTCCCCGTTCGATGACCATGGCTCTCTCGGCCAAGAACAAGATAGGGTTCGTGGACGGTACGATTACTAAACCAGCCCCCACGTCTTCTCTTTTATCTTTATGGTTACGATGTAATAATATGGTGATTTCGTGGTTGCTCAACTCTGTTTCCCCTGAAATCGCTGCTAGCGTGTTATATGTTACTACTGCCTTTGATATCTAGACTGATCTAAAGCAGCGATTCTCTCAAAAAAATGGTCCTCAGATCTTTCATATCCAAAAATCGATTTCTACTTTTTCTCAAGGGCAACTCACTGTTAGTGCCTACTTTACTCGACTGAAGGCACTTTGGGATGAATTGGTTAATTACAAACCATTTCCCCTGTGTTCTTGCGGTGCTGTTACCTTATTAAATTCTTACGTACAACAGGAAAGAATTTTACAGTTCCTTATGGGACTAAATGATTCTTTCTCTTCGGCTAGGGCTCAGATCCTGTTAATGGAGCCTTTACCGCCCCTCAATAAAGTCTTTTCTTTAATTTTACAGGAAGAGCAACAGAGAGAAATCTCTGTTCCTCCTCCTCTTACTGATGCCCATGCTTTTGTTGCTAATTCTAATCCATCGCGACCTGTGAAAAATTTTACTAAAAAAGAAAGGCCAGTATGCAAATATTGTGGCATAACTGGTCATATTATTGATAAATGCTATAAACTACATGGCTTCCCTCCGGGTTACAAGCCAAAGCCACGACTGCAGTCCATGGCCAATACTGTTGCTATCAATGACAATCCTACAGCAACCTCCCCCTTTTCATTCACTGAGGCTCAATATAAGCAATTACTTTCTATGATCACTCACAATCCTCAGCCAAAGTCTGATGATTCCAGTCATGTGGTCAATACTGTCGCCTCCTCGCATTCTTTATCTGGTATGCTTTCCTCTACACATTATGCTTTTCAATTCTCTAATATTGCTTCTGTTGATTTCAATAACTCTCATTGGATAATTGATACAGGGGCCACTGATCACATGGTCCCCTCTACTAGTTGTTTTACTTCATTCACCCCAATTCACAATACATCTGTCAAGTTATCTAATGGCCACAATGTTAATGTTACACATATTGGCACCATTAATTTCAATGAACATCTTATTCTTAGAGATGTTCTTTGTTTACCAAATTTTCATTTTAAATTAATTTCAGTTAGTAAACTTACTCAATCTCACATTTCTTGTTTCTTTTCCTCTGACTATTGTCTTATTCAGGACCTGACCACCTCGAGGCTGATTGGTCTGGGTAGGCAACATAAAGGTCTCTATACTTTGCAACAACCAGAGTTCCCTGCCTCCCTTCCAATTCCTTTAGCTGTTCCCCATATAAACTGTAATGAGACTAGTACTTTGTTATCCTATGCTTACTTTAGTTCATCAAATAACTCTTTGTTTTACCTATGGCACAGTCGTTTAGGCCATCCATCTACTTCAAGAATGTCTTTTTTGCATGCTATTGTTCCTAATTTGACTCTATCTAATGATCCATGCATAGTATGCCCATTAGCTAAA
>QEOT01008984.1:167526-215173 GCA_003123785.1 Pterocarya stenoptera | reverse complement strand
CTTAAAGAATTTACTTGATGAAAAATTTAAGCTGAAGGATCTTGGGCCCCTTAAGTTTTTTTTAGGCTTAGAGGTGGCTAGATCATCTAGTGGCATCTCACTATGTCAGCGAAAATATGCTCTAGAAATCTTACAAGATGCTGGTTTTTTAGCTTGTAAACCAGTTTCCTTTCCTATGGAGCAAAATTTGAAACTTAGTAAAACTGCTGGTCCCTTGTTGCCTGATCCTACCATTTATCGAAGATTGATTGGTAGACTTCTCTACCTTACTCTTACAAGACCAGATTTATCTTACTCAGTTCAGAGGCTTAGTCAGTTTATGGACTGCCCTAGACTTCCTCATTTGGCTACAGCCCATAGGATTTTACAATATATTAAAAATCACCCTTCACTTGGTCTTTTTTTACCAGCTCACAATAATCTAACACTTAAAGCTTTTGTAGATTCTGATTGAGCATCTTGCCCGGATAGTAGGAGATCAACTACTGGTTTTTGTGTATTTCTTGGTGACTCTTTAATTTCTTGGAAAACCAAGAAACAGCAGACTGTTTCACGCTCCTCTGCTGAAGCTGAATATAGGGCCATGGCATCCACCACTTGTGAAATAGTTTGGCTCTTATCTCTTTTGTCTGATCTTAATATAACTCATACTAATAGTGCTCATCTTTTTTGTGACAGTCAAGCTGCCCTTCACATTGCCGCCAATCCTGTATTTCACGAGCGTACAAAGCACATTGAGCTTGACTGCCATTTCATTCGGGACAAACTCCAAGCAGGCATCATTAAAACTTTTCATATCCAATCTCAACATCAACTGGCCGATGTATTGACCAAAGCCTTGGGATCTCATCAGTTTCAGTTTCTGATTTCCAAGATGGGACTATATTCCATATACTCTCCATCTTGAAGGGGGTATTAAATTGTAAAGTATTTATAATTATTGTAGATTATTTTCTTTGTATATAGACGATTATATAACTTAAAGATTCTGTGTTGTATAGTAGGATATTTTAGTCTTTCTTATTTGTTTAGGGCATTTTGGTCCTTTTTGCTTGTAATTAGGTTAGTTCTTTTTCCTTTTGTATAAATAGCTGCACAGTGTACATAATCGGATAATTCCAGATTTCTCTCTATATTCGATATTGCTTTTCATTCGGATTCTAGGGTTTCTTTTGTTCTTGTTACAGAGAGATCAAAAAAATATAATACAGAAAATAAAAGAATCGAGACATTTGTATCAAATAAAAAGGTTTTAGCTCATGATTTTTTCTAATATCAAGAAAAAAATCTCCCATTAAAGAAAATAAATTCTCGAATGGTCTACCTAACGAGCCTAATTACGTAAATGATATCGATAGATCATGAAAAACATACCATTATTTTTCCTTTTCAGCCAAGACCTTGACATTTTATGTCGAAGATATAGTCATGCATAAGAGTAAAATGGAAAAAAATAATAATAATTAATTAATTAGTCCTGTCAAGTGCAAACTGTTCGGATAATAGAATGCAAAAGATAGTGATTCCAACAGACAACAGAGGCACATACTTTTCTCCCAAGAATTGCAACCAGAAAATCCATTAAAATGAATCTAGTGGCCTCAGGCTTCATCACTTTTTAGAAGCTGCTTCTTTGGGGGTTCGGGTAGTCATTTGGTCAACTGCATGCACTGTGCTCTGAAGCTCCTCCCAGATGGCTTTGTACACCATCCTCTGCCTGTTAACAGCTGATTGTCCCTCAAAGGCCGAAGAGACAACATCAATGCTGCAAGCACATGGCAGATTGGATCAGTCTCATGGCTAATAATGCTACATCTAACATATACATGCTACATGATCCAATGTTCTGATGTTCTGATGTTCACGCAGTTGAGGATATCTAAACATGCATGAAGCGGATTCCTTACGTCAAAAGAAAAAAAGGTTAATGCGGCCGTGAGGTGCCTTATGCATTAACATTTTTGGGTGGATAGTTTAATCAATTACATATTGCAAGCATTGTTGTTCGAACCTGTTAGAGTGGAGACTTAAACATTTCAATTTACCTGCATCGCTCCATGTTATACAATTGAATTAATTGAACAAGTAATACAAATATCATATTCTCAAGTGCATTGATAAACACTACAAGGTGAGTCAAAGAAATCCTGAGGGGGTCAATCATTTTCAAGAGATTGAATTCATATGGAAATACAAGGTTTCTATGCAAAATACGAACACTGATGCTCTGAAGCGGAAACCTCCCTACTGTTTATCATGCATTCTGCTCTGATAGCATTAATCATGAAGATTCAATTTCAAAAGTACAATGGTATTTTTTAAATTCTTCTTCGGGGGGAAAACGCCTGGGTGATTGCCTATACAACAATCCAGTCAAATTCTTTTTTAGCAGAAAATTATGGGTTCTTTTCCGTATGGAGAACACTAGAGTGCTAATAAGAGCATGCCATCACTAAAACGTTCAGAAAGTTCAATGTCATCAATAATAACGGCTTTATTTGGATACCGTACTAAATGTACTGTCATGTACATACAACGGTAAATATGGGGAATTGCCATTAATCATACAGCCCACTAACCGAGCAAATTCCATTCACTTCTTACATTGAAAATGATATATCAATCAATTGATAAAAGAATCAAGCAAAATTGAATAAAGCTTTTCCATTATGATCTTAGTTTTCCAGATATATAAACATAAGCCAACAAGCACATGAGCTTACCAGACATGCCGTCCATCACCAGAAGCATCTTTTACAGTGACTAATTCTGCATTTAGATGTTCCTTGATCTGTTGAAGCATGCCACGCATATCATTTGTAAAGAGCGAAGGCAACTTCATTTAATTATTGAAAAAAAATAAAACAAGAAGAAGCTTTTGGATGGAGGTGGACAAGCACAATCAACTCTAAAAAGAAACAGGAACAGAAAATAACAACTGCAGAAAATATATAGATAATCCAATCTCGGCATATTGGAATATCCCCCCCCCCCCAACAAAACACCTCTGGAGTAACTGTTTATGTAGGGATTTCCAAATCACAAATCAATCTACAGAAAGAGCCACAGTCAAAATCACGCACAAACTGATGACATAGTCATCCTCTCTCTCTCTCTCTCACTCACACACACAAAATAAGAAGACTACCCATCCCTCTCTCTCTCTCTGCAATTTGCCATGAGCAGAATAAGTGCAGTATTACTGCATCCTTGTTTGGTCACTCTTAGACCTCCAGAATAAATAATGATGGAAATATTTAATGAGAAGAGAATTAAAACCATCATCTTATTTACCATAAATTGGTTCGGGTTCGTATTAATAACCTAAAAGGAAGGAGATGCCTTACCAACATTTAAAGTCAATGTTTCTTCTAGGCAAGACAATAGGCCTTGACTTCAATCTAAAGTTTTGGCTAGGGGAAAGCTTGGAATAGGAACCTTGAAAATCCTTTTGGAAAAAATTAAGCAGCTGTGATGATGTATAGATCAGAATGTCATCTAAAGAAAAAGATGGCAGATTAGGAATTCATTCACTGTGATTCAATATCTGAGCATTGTGATAGCGGCTATTCAGAATGGAGTATTTTCTTGAAAAGGATTTCGAGATAGAATTGCCAATAGGTATACCATCTTGTGTACTTTGGGCTATGCCTATTCTATTAATACAATCGTTTACTTATCCAAAAAAAAAGAAGATAGAATTGCCAATAAGATTATCATTTCCTAATCCAAGGTGTCAAATCCTTAAAGAACCATATAGGAACAATTTTGATTTTGTAGTCTTTGTACAGAAAAGTCTCTTGCTTCTTCCCCCTTTTCCCTCTTCCTTTTATTTTTGTCTTTATTTTTTAAAACGTCTATTATTGTTTCTCATTGGGAATTTCTTATTTTATGGTACAGTCGGCTTGTTCAGCCCCTTTGCCAAAAAATCGTTCCTAATTACTCACTATAAACCATTCTAAAAAAGAGCCTGAACTTGCATATACATTTAGGTTCAAGGATAATTTCGATTGAATACAGGAATGAACGAAAACAAAACGAATCAAATTCCAAATCTTAAATACTAAAACTGCATCCTATTACTAATTCAACAATCAAAGCAAAAATATTTTCCCGTAAACAAATCCCAATAAAAACACAACACTTAACATTGCTTACCTTTTTCTCCATGGACTGCATGAGCGGGGATTCTACGGAGCCAGCATCGTTCACGTGCGCAGCTGGTGAGCTGAAGCACCGACCACCCACCGGCGGAAACCCGAATCCGGATGACCTTCCATTACCATAAGCTTCTCCAATACCATCTTTACTATGACTTCGGAGTTTGGTGCGCGCTCTAGTGAATAGTACCGCGGAGACAAAGGGTTTTGTTGGCTGGGCTTGGCGGAGGAAGAGACTCCTTGCCGCGCGCGACGAGGCTGCGAAAACGTACGGGCGCACTATCAGCGTCTGGGCCATCGCTCCGACTCTGGTTCCCCAGTTATGGAGCTGCGCTCGCCCTCGATGCGGTAACAAATAACGGCCACGAAAGAGGAGAGCGATGGGCTAAAAATTGGGCCGAGAATGCCTAAAAATTTAGGCATTCTCATTGATACGAATAGATATTAAAACAATAGATATAGGGGTAGTTTATAACATAACTTATTGATACGAAAAACAAACCAAATTCATGAAATAAAAGTTGAAAATTGAGAAGAAGAGAAACCCATTTGACTATTTGAGGAAATTTTCCTTGTAATTGAAGAGTA
The DNA here is from genome assembly GCA_003123785.1 of Pterocarya stenoptera. NCBI lineage: Eukaryota > Viridiplantae > Streptophyta > Magnoliopsida > Fagales > Juglandaceae > Pterocarya > Pterocarya stenoptera. Next base: position 210,425 of record QEOT01008984.1, on the reverse strand, counting down.
TTCTAACACAAAAAGTTACTGGGTAAATAAAAAGAAGTGTTACAGCCACAAAAAGATTTTATAAAAGAAATCTTATAAATTGATATGACTTCATATGATACATTAAATCTATATTATAATAAAAATAAATTTATAATCTAACATATAAAATCAAATCATGACAATTTATAAATTTATTTTTATAAAAAAAAATGTGGATAAAGTGAATCCCCAAATAAAAAAGAACCCATCTATTAGGAATAAGGTTTTGAGCTCTAAAGCCAAATTACCTTCTAAATTGCCCAAGTGGAATAAATGCACTGCAAAATCAGGTTAAGGCTGTAAACGGACTGACTGAACGATCAGACCGAATGGACCGGACAGGACCGAGTTCATTCGGTCCGATTCATGGTCCGAATTTTATAGGACTGAATTCATTCGGTCCGGTCCATGGTCCACGTGTTTTTCGGACCGGACCGGACCGAACCTAAAAAAAAAAAATTATATATATAATTAATTATATAATTTTCATCTAACCTAATCCTATCACTAACTAATATATAATTATATCATATTATAATTAAGTATAGACTAGTTATACATTTATACTTATATTAGTATTACTAATATATAGCTATACTATATTATTAATAGTCTAATACTTTATACTAATACTATTATATAGTTATACTAATCATGATTCATAATAACTAATCACTATAAGTCTATAACTATATATATTTAGTATCAATATATTACTATATTCTTTAATGTATTATTAATACTATTAAGTATTAAGAGTTATAGTATAAATTATAATATATGTATAATTTATAAATTTATAATAGTATGTATAATTAAATATTTTATGCTTATTTATAATAGTATGTTAAGTATGTATCTTTCTCAATTATGGATGTAATATATATGGATAGTTAAATTATTTATGCTTATTACTTCATATACAAAATGTTAAAAGTTGTATATGGCTCATTATGCATTAACATACTTTAAGTTAGTAATAAAATAATAATTAACATCATCAATAATGTAATTTTTATTTAATTTATTATCATTGACCATATAAAATATTTTTTTTATTGAGTTTGTTACATAATCCATATTAATAAGTCACTTAGTTTAATTTAGTATTGTAAATAAATTTTTTTTATTAATTGATGTAAAAAAAAAAAATCAGACCAAATAGACCGGACCGTCCCTATAGAAACTCGGTCCGATCCGACCATGGATCGAAAAAAAGTTCATGACCAGACCGGACCGACCCGTTTACACACCTAAATCAGGTACATTAGAGTGCGGAAAAGGACAAGTTTATTTCAGATAGTACTGTGCCAAAAGGGTACAAAAGTAACAAAGTGCACACTAGACGGGCACACACTATTGTTGCATAAGATACTAACAAAAAATAATGATACATCATCACATGGATATGGATGGATTGGATTCTCTCTCTTATCTAACAACAAGCACAGCCATTTTGGGTAAAAGATTGGGGGATCACAGACTAGACGCAATGGAAGTGGATTTCTTCCCACTGTGTTGCTTTTCCTTCAAAAAGTAATCCATCTCCTTCACAAATCTTTCCATGGCTACCGCAGGCAAGCAAATTGGAATCACTATTCCATCCTCTCCCTTACTGTTCTTAAATGGCATATAAAAGCTCACTATTCCTACCGCACCTTTGGCTGGCCCACCATAAGCAGCCTTGCCCCATCCGAAATCAACCTCTCCAAACCCGGCACGTGTTACATCCGATATGAGATACGTCCTCACCACCGTAAAGTGGGGTCGGCCTCTAATCACCATCAGATCAGCCAGCGACCTCATGTACTCCTCGTCCACGTCGTTCTTGGCCTTCCTCACCAGTTCCAAAGCATAGCCCAAAGGATTGTCGCAGAGCTTCCCGGCGGTCGTGAGCGCCACGGAGAACGCGAAAGCGTTGCCGTAGTAGCCGGTCGGCAATGGAGGGTTGAATCTGGAACGCGCATTGACGTTGCACAGAATTCGCACCTCCAAGTCGCGGTCGGGCTGGGGTGCCATGGTACGGCAACGCCAGAGGCAGGCGGTGAGTATCTCGAACGTGGAACACTGGCTGAGGAGGTGCGGCACGAACCTGCGGCGGGCGGAAACCTCGGTGGGGCCGAAGAAGAAGGAGCGATGAGCCATTTCGTCCAGGGGGATGATGGTCCCTTTCGTGTCGGCCACTTCATCGTACGCGTGGAGCGTGCGCGTCAAGCGCGGTGGGTCCCTCGCGTTGAGGAGATGCCTCTGCCACACTGGCGGGATAGAAGGGGCACTTGCGCTGCGAGCTGTCTCTCCCACGGCCGCCATGAACTGGACCAGGCCAGCAGCATCGCTCATGGTGTGGTTGAGGCGCAGCGCAAAGATGAACCCGCCGCACTTGAGACGTGTCACCTTCAAGTCGGATATCCCAATAGAATGATTCAACACAGCAACACAATAATTTCTAATATATATATATATATGTAAATTTCAAAATCCTTAGCGATTTCTCTAGTTGAATATGTACCTGAATAAGCAGTAATGGGCAATCAAGGACTCCTCCGGATCCCGAAACATAAAAAGAAGTTCCTCCCAGCATGGAAATGGAGGTTGAAGGGCATCACCAAACTGTTTCAGTGTCACGTCGGCATCGGCCTCGATGAACAAGACACCCTCACCCGTGCATTCAACTACAAGTTTCCGGCCAGGCCCTTCCCTAAGCCTACCGGCAAATGGGTAGTAGAACACCAGAGTTTCTGCAAGTGCCTCTCTGATGACTTTCACGGGATCGCTTTCTTTCATCGAGGGATCATATCTGTAGAACTGAATCACCGGGATTTGGAACCGAAGACCCTCTTGATCGTCGATATCAGAGAGTTGTTTGAATTCGTGGGGTGTGGGCTTAGATGGAGAAACCAGTTCTGGTTCGCGCCTTCGTACTGTGAAAACCAGAGAGCCGGCCATGCCGAGAAGATGGGTTTTATCAAAGGAAGAAAGTGATCAGGGAGCTAGCTTTGGTGGTTGGCTGTAGAATTGTCGATTTATTTTCCTAAATGTTTTGATTTTTGTTTTTGGTTGGTCCAATATAACAAACTACAAGAAAAAGGCAGGTCATTAGTCGTCAGTTAATTAGAAGGGATAAATGGGTGTCAAATTATGCTAAACGTGGTGTCATGACATATATACTATATTATATAAATCAATTATAATCCGTCTAATTAAGCTTATTATGTCAAAATTTCAAACTCTAATACGACCTATTACCATAATGGGTCATGTCGTGTCCTATCAACCCCGTTTTGACCCGTTTATATAAATAGGTTGAACAAACCTGAAATTAACCCGTTTGACTTAGGTAAATTTAACATAATTTTATATAAATGTTAAAATCATAATATCTATAAAAAAAATAAAAAATTAACTACAAGTTCAAAATTACAATCTAAAGAATAAAAATATCAAAATTAAAATTTTAACAATTTTATTTTTAGGTATAAGGGTATAATTGTAACTTTAACTTTCATAACGGGTTATAACATGTCAAAACGGGTTGACCCGTTATCAACCCATTAAACAATCGTGTCTTAACGGGTCAACTCGTTTTTACCTGAACCCGTTAAGACTAAACCCTAACTCGCTTTTATCGTGTCATGTTCGTGTTGGGTTAACTGGTCGTATCACATATTGTCACCCCTAGAGATAGGAATGTCAATTTGTATTTGTGGGTCGTGTCAAGTTATGAATATTTAACTATATGAGTCAATCGGATTTCAACCCGTTAAGTTAAATGTGTTAAAATTTCAAACTTAATCCAATGCGTTTAAATAATAAGTTGTGTCATGTCAATCATTTTGATCTGTTTAATAATTAATTAGAAATATATTAACCTAACACGACTAATTTCAATCTATTTAATGTAAATGAGTTGAACTAACACTTATCAACCATTTGACCTGATTAACATAATTTCATATAAAAGTTAAAATCTATATTTATTAATAGCTACAATAATTTTAAAAAAAAAAACAATAAAACTACATACTAACTAAAAATTGTCAATATTTTTCAAATTTTAACCTATAATAAAAACCAATATTATAAATCCTATAATAACAAATATGAGTATAGGTCCAAAATTACAATCCCAACAAGAAAAATATAAGCATGTTGAGAAATAAAAATAGTACAACCTAATAATAATAAATTTGTAATTTTGGAATAAAATTTAAATGAGTTATTACGGATTAATTTTAGGTTAAACTAGTTGACTTGTTTATTAATAGTATATTATCGAGTCAACCTGTTTTGATATAAACCCATTTATATCAAACCCAAACTTGTTAATTTTCATGTAGTATTCGTGTGATTTATTGTCATCCTTAGATGAGAGGTTAATCTACACGTGTGGAAATAGTAATCACATATGTGATTAATCTTTTTCATGTTAATCACATATTTACCTTTTTTTTTTAAAAAAAAAAAAAATGCAAAGCTTGCAGTAAGACTATAATTATCATTTCTTAATAACTGTTACAAAATAATATGTTTATACTTTTTTGCCACTTTGGTAATTACAAAAAGAGCTTTGAAGTCATAACTCATAAGCCAGTTCATAAGCCGATGGATCCCGGTTTTAGTCAAGTCATTATTTGTGGAAGAAAAATGATATGTACAACTGCCTTGGTGCAACCGGCGTGTATACGTGTTTTATTTTTCCCTTCCCCTTCTCATTTCTCCCCTCTCCCTCCCTCGAGATTTCATTTCTCCTTCCCTCCCTCTTCAGCTTCTTCGCACGTCAACTCGTCTTCTCCCCCTTGCCGTTCGCAGACTACAGGGTAAACCAGCAGGGCTTCCAATCTCACAACCGCACAAATGGCTCTAAAGAAAGGTGGCAAGGCACCGGTAGCAGCAGCTAAGAAAAAGACGGAGAAGGTGATGAACCCTCTGTTCGAGAAGCGTCCGAAGTAGTTTGGGATCGGAGGGGCGTTGCCACAGAAGAGGGATCTAACCCGCTTTGTGAAATGGCCCAAGACCGTTCAAATCTAAAGGAAGAAGAGGATCCTCAGGCAGAGGCTCAAGATCCCACCAACTCTCAACCAGTTCCCCAAGACCCTCGACAAGAACCTAGCAACAAACCTATTCAAGATGCTTCTCAAGTACAGGCTTGAGAACAAGGCTCAAGCAGAGGTTGAAGGAAAACCTGTTGAAGCAAAGAAGCCTATCGTGGTCAAATATGGCCTCAACCATGTCACCTACCTCATTGAGCAGAACAAGGCACAATTGGAGGTTATTGCCCATGATGTGGACCCAATAGAGTTGGTTGTCTGGCTTCCAGCATTGTGCAGGAACATGGAAATCCCATACTGCATTGTAAAAGGGAAAACACATTTGGGAGCAGTTGTCCACCATAAAACTGCATCAGTTTTGCGCTTGACCACGGTGAAGAATGAAGATAAGTTGGAGTTTAGCAAGATCTTAAAAGCAATCAAGGCCAACTTCAATAACAAGTACGATGAGTACAGGAAAAAGTGGGGTGGTGGAATCATGGGTTCTAAATCTCAGGCTAAAACTAAGACTAAAAGAATTCTGAAATTTTTCTAAGGGTTTCGTCCAGCAATAAAGCAGTAGTGGGTCCCTTTTTTTCTTAAAATAAACAATCGGTTGCACTACGATTTCGCAAGCTGGTTGTATCTAGCAAAGTTGTAAATAAATAGAAGCCATGGAAAGATCGAGTTTTTCCATGTTCTAATACTTACGGATGTACGTGAGACTATTTAATTCTAAAAGTTCGGCTTCACCTTTTGGTTTGCCATGTTTAAAACAATTGTTTGTGGAATGAACAAACTACTAAATGCTAAATCCACTGGATTCAGTCACTTAATTATAATAACTAATAAATTTGCGATTTGAGTAGTGTTCCATTTCCACGAACTTGGGGTCTGTGGAAATAAAGAAACCATCATAATTTATTTCAGCAACAAGATTGTGGGGTTATGGACAAGGTAGATAATTGTCTTGTCTATGTTGAGAGCTATAAAACTGTAAAGTCTCATCATTTGCTAGCAAGCAAGGACAGTGTTCTGTCATGGATTCCACCGCCACAATGTAAGGTTAAACTTAACTATGATGGTTGTTTCAATCTTTTGGTCATGTAAGACTTGGGGTGATTGTTCGTAATGATAAAGAAAAGGTTTTATTTGTTATGTGTGCTTGATGTTGATGAAATAGAAGCTATAGCTGCATTTCAAGGTTTGCAGATGGTTTTGCATAAAGGTTTTTCTGATTGTTATTAGAAGGAGATTGTTCGGTTGTTATTGATTTGAGTCGAGCAAGTGATGCTGCTTTATCAAGTCAAAATCCTTCGACGGAGTAGATTCAGCTTTTCCTTTGTAGGTTCATGGCTTATGAAGTGACTCATGTTGGATGACAAGAGGATGATGCAGCTCATTTATTGGCTCAACATGCACTACTTATTGATGATACTATACAATGGCATCAATGTCCTGATTTTCTCTTGGCTCAAGTCTTGTTAGATGCTGAGATGTAATATGTTATCTATCTATTTGATGCCATATAATTTGGATAAGTGGTGAGATCGAAGTACGACATCTCTAATATTAATGAATTTAGGGTCCTAATCATCGATGTGAATTATTGACGGACGCCCCCATTAATTCAAAACATGATTTGACTGGTGTAACATCCTAGCTAGGAAGTTCTCATTCATGTGAACGTAAATCTGAAGTATGGGGGGGAGTCCGTTGGCCATGTAACTCATGATCAAAGGACATCCAACGAGATGCATGCCCAAACCCTCCGACGATGTTTGAGATGAAAAGTTTTACCAAATAAGCCGGCCTTAAGTGGTCCCTCATTTTGACAACTCATATATTTTAATTTTTTTTAATAATTAATAAAGTAACTATTAAAGAACGTGTATATATTTTTAAAAAATTTTGAAAAAAAGAGAAAAACAAACTGAAAATGCACACTACTATCATGCTTCGCGGCCCCCAATATTGTCCTTTAGTAGAATTAATTAATCAAGGACCCAAGGTCTTACTTTCTCAAACAATAAAAAATAATTGAAAATTTTTTTATACACCACACTACTATCTCACTACATAAGATATGGCATATTTATTATCGAATGGTGATAAATATACAATATCTTATATAGTGAAATGAAAGTATGATGGTGGTGCAGTATATAGCATTACTCAAAATAATTTTAAAAAAATGGTATCTAATCAAGATTTAAATTAAAAAAAAATTATTTTCGAGCCGGTGCATATGTATCGTACCTAATAAAGTACTTACATGACATAATTTGATTTGAAACATAAATTTTAAAATTTAAATATTACAAATAATCTTACTATTTAAGTCATAATGTAAATAGTGTGATCTATATACCGACTTGATAATCGAATAAATCTATTTAAATACCGATTGAAATAGGCCAAAATTAACTAGGGAGATTTTTAAAAAAATTAAGAAAAATAAGTGAATTAACTAAATTGGTTTACTCATTGCAATAAAAGAAAACTAGTTTTGGTTTTTTTTTAATCGCAAAATCCCCATATTAATTATCCTGTTTTCATATACCTTTAAAATGAATGAAGCCATATAACTTATTTGGACTTATGGCTTTAGATGAATGTAGAGGCTGTAGAGCCCCCAAAAGTTCATAACTTTTATTAATTTTTGTTCTAATAATAATCTGTTGGGGCCTAAATACTGGGAAACTTCCCTACTTTTATTCCATAATATTATAAATATAAATTAAGAATACCTCTATTTTATTTAGATTAATATATAGATAAGTACTAAACGTATTTTAAGGTCTCTTCATAATATATTACTTATATGGCATAATTTAACAATTTAATCTTATAATTTCAATAATTTAAATTGTGTGCTCTATACACCGACTTGAAAATATGTGGGGGATGGGGTGTTTAATTTTTTGTTTTATTAGGTACTGGAGTTGGGGCCAATGAATATAAATTGGTCTAAAAGCCAAGAGGGAAGTCAAGTCAATTCTCATGAAATCATATCCCTTGAGATCGAATAGGAGTTTTCACTGAAGGAAACCACCCATTTCTTGGCAAATAATACACGCTTTCCTGGTATCTAATTCATGGCAGTTCCACTGACCATTTTTTTTTTTTAAAGGGATGATAAATATATATATATATATATATATATAGTCGAGACCAAAAACCTTTTTAAAAAAAGAAAAAGAAAAGAAAAGAAAAGAGTTATGATCATTTTGCATGTAATCTTGTAAGTAGGAGCTGCATGCATAAAATCATGATGTGGTGTTTACAAAGTGTATCTTTATTACCATTGATTTCATGAAAGACAGAACATGATGAGTATGCAAAAAATGGTATATATGTGGTGGACCAAATTACTTTAGTTTTTATCTAGTTATTAATATTGCTATAAAGTCTAGTAATTAAATAATTTTAATTGCATGATCACATGTTATGATAAATATCAAAAAATATTTAATAATTTTCTTACAAAATTTTATAATTATATCACATAACATTATATATATGGAACTCATAGATTAAAGTATGTATGCATTCAAAATTATGTGCTAATACTAGTACTACTGTTTTCAGGATTTGTGGAGAGGAGTGTGATGTTCATGTTGTGATGGTTGTTGGGTACGTACTGCACTGGGAGATCGTACTCCTTTTTTTTTTTTTTTTTTGAAAAGAAACCTCAGTATTTCATATATGAACTTTTTGAATACAACTTCTATCGTTTTCCAGACTATTAACAATGAATAAGATGGCTGGGCAGGGGCAGAAAGAGAATGGTGGTTTAGGTTTTAGGGACCTGAGCAGTTTTAATCTTGCTCTTTTAGCTAAACAAGAGTGGAGGTTCTTACAGAGCCCTAATTCATTGGCAGCAGTGGTGTTTCAAGAGAAGTACTTTAAGAATGCTAATTTTCTGGATGTCAAGTTGGGGCAAAAATCTTCTCTGATTTGGAGAAGTATTTGGAGTGCAAGAGACCTGATAAAGGAGGGTATTAGATGGAGGATCGGTGATGGTAAGAAGATTAAAATATGGGGACACAAATGGCTGAACTCACCTTCATCTTTCTCAATGCAGTCACCAATAGCTGTGCTTAGAGAGGATTCAAAAGTAGCTAAGTTGCTGAGAGATGATAGGAGGGAGTGGAATGAAAACCTGGTTAAAGTAGTTTTCGAGAAGGAAGAAGCAGAGCAGATTTTAAGCATACCACTTGGTAGAGGGAGAACTGAAGATAAAGCAGTATGGGGGCCTTCAAAGAAAGGAATTTTTACAGTCAGGAGTGCTTACTTCCTGCATCTTGAAATGGGAAGAAGGAGCAAGGGGGAACCATCTATGGAGGACAGAAGGTGGAAAAGTATCTGGAATCTAGATGTACCAAACATGGTAAAAAAATTTCTTTGGAAGGCAGCTAATGAGTTACTTCCTACTAAGAGGAACCTTTTTTTAGAAAAGATTGTTAAAGATCCTTTATGCCCAATCTGTCTTAAAGAAGAAGAATCAGTAATACACGTGCTGTGGGAATACTTAGCAGCAAATGATGTTTGGGCAAATAATCTGAGTGGTTTGCAAAAGTGGAAAAGGGTAGGAGGAGATTTTATGATGTTATGGGAGATGATGAGGGAAGTCCTTGGGAAAGCCAAACTAGAGGAGGTAGCTGTTATCTTCAGAAAAGTATGGCTGAGAATGAATACTTTTGTTTTTGAAAACAGACTAATATGCCTGAGAACATTGTTAATTTCAGCTATTGGGACACTAGAGGATTATAAGCAAGTATGCAGGAAGGAAATAACAGAAGAGCAACAGGTTGTACTGCCAGTGAACAAGACAAGATGGGTTCCTCCAGCAGCAGGTTTTGTAAAAGTCAATTGGGATGCTTCCCTGGATATGCAGATGAGGAGAATGAGAATGAGAATGATTATCAGAGACGAGGAAGGTGAAGCGTTGCTTGCTGCGTGTGATACTAAGAGAAATGTGCAGGCTCTTGATGTTGCAGAATGTCAAGCCTTGTGGAAGGCACTGCAGGTTTGCAATGAAATCAACTTATAGAAAGTTATATTTGAAGGTGATGCCAAGGCAGTCATTATGGCTGTGAAATGTGAAGAAGAAGATTTGACTATTTTGGGTCCCTTAATTAATGATATTAGAAAAGTTTTTAAGGCTAGGAAGGACTGGCTTTTACAGTTTGACTGTAGAGAAAAAAATCATGTTGCTCATAGATTGGCAAAGGCTGCCTTAGGTTATACTGAGGAAAAAATTTGGATAGAAGAAGTTCCAAACACATGAAGATCGTACTCCTTGGCGGTGGGGATGGGATGCCTTCTATATCAAACACATGAAGATGGATTGGATTTCGGGTGATTCATCATTGCACTTGCCATCGTGACCCTTGTGGCCTTGTGCATATGCAATGTTGGTGCCCCATTGGGGAAGTAAATAATGATGGTGGAATTAAAGCTGGTAGGTAGAACGGGAAGAAACTAGCCAGACACCTAATCCCTACTATTTATATAGTTATTCATAAATAGAAAAAGAAATGATATTTACAGTCGTCACTTCAAGCGTCATGCATTCATTTAAAAATAAATAAATAAATATGAGAATTATATAAAAAAAAATTAATTTTTTAATAATAATTCTCACTCTTTTACAAAAGAAGTGTATGCTGCTTGTATAACTCATAACTATATTTAACATTACCATATATAAAATTTCATAAAATGTGTCACGTTATTAAGTGTGAGTAGTGTAAATAAAAAAAGAATTAAGATGAAAATTAGTACCATACTAATCTAACTAATTAAATACCGAGCAAGTAAAATATAGGATCTTGATCACAGGCAAAGGTACTGGAAACCTAATTCGAAGAGTCTGAATAGATCCATATATTTTCACTGTTTTTTTTCAGATTTTTGGGGCTCATATAGCGATCTTGATATACCACTTTCACAGTTAATGATCATATTTTCTAAAACATTATTTAATGAATTTGAACAATAAGATCATCTAACCTAATTAATTAGTTTAGAAAATTTAATTTTGAAATTTCCAAACTATAGTCGGCCCTAGTTTCTTAGAGAGAGACTCTTCATTCTCTTTAGAAACTCCCTAGATCAGAATCAGCGCAAGGGGAGGAGTTTTGGCTCCTCCTTCTCTCCTCCCTTTCATCTCTAGTTTTCTCATTTTCTTTTTTATTTTTGGGTGTTTTTCAAGGCTAAGTATGGAGGAAGGCCAATTTGCTGCTCTCCGACATCTGGAGACCACAACGCTCCCCACCGCAAGCTTCTCAAGGCACCGATCCTTCAGACGGGTGAAGAATTTCTCTTAACGGATTGGTGTGTGAGCCACACGCGCAGCCCAAAGAGAGCGCGTGTATTGCACGCGCCACCACTCAGGGTGCCTTTCAGCCACCACGCGGCCTTTCTAGGTCCAAGCCCACCGGTTACTTCAGACCTAACCGTCCGCCATACTCCCAGGGTGGCGCGTGGCTCTCACGCACCATTATAGCCGCTATTTGTGTTATTCTTTTTCTTCAAGATTGAAAATGCAGATCTATATTTTTTCAAGATATAATATGTTATTTTTTTATTTTTTTTATTTTTGTAATATCTTTTGTTTTTAGGAAAAAAAAAACACATAGTCTCTTGGACTTCCATCCGTAGAGTGCGTCCTCAATTTTGTCTTAGACGAAGTGTGGGATTTGGTTAACTCTACTCCGTCTTAGACGGAGTATGGGATTTGATTAACTCTGTCTTGGACAGAGTTGTGCTATCTCTTAGACTTTAAATCTATAGAAATTTATAGTTTGGACTAGATCATGTTAGTCACAGGTGTATACTGAGGAGTTACTAATATTGTAGTTGACTTGTAATGTATGTTTTAGGTCCAGTTTATAATATCCGTTATTAATGAATGTAAATGTTTTTTTCTCAAAATAAAAACAAAAGGTTTAGAAAACTGATAGATCAGTTACAACTTTTAAACAACTTTAACACAATTAGGGTTAACAAAAGTAAAGTTTTAACTACAATTTTTAACTGCCAATTGTGAGATATTCCTGTGATTAAATTAAAGTGAAATTTTATTTTTTTTAATAATAATTATTTATATTAAAATTGGGTATAAATAGTAACCGGCCTATCATAACTTTTAAATTTACTTTACTCTCTCAAAGTGGAATAAAACACGTGTTGATGCTGTACACCTTTCTTTTTTCATTGATCTAATCTGATGTTATTTGGATTTTAGTTAGAATTCGGAGCATGCAGAACAAAACCAATAAAAGTGGAAAAGAAAGTCCAAGAGAAAGGACAATAATTTCACGTCCAAGGGGTGCTTTATTTTGAATAATGCATAATTAGTTGCGCAGACGTTACGTAATTTTTTTAAAATAATAATAACATATATTATTAATTTTTTTTTATATATATATCTCATATTCACTCAATTTTTTTAAAAAAATGAGTATTCGGCACTTGCATATTTTACAACTATAAATATCTTTTCTCTATTTTGATTGATACCAAGAAAAATCACAATGATGCCAACCTCTCTTTTTCAAGTCTTTACTATTTATTATGAAAATAACTCTAAATATAACTTTCGAGTGTGTGAATTTTATATAATAATCCTAAAAACAATTACCATAAAAATGAGTTTTTCTTAAAAACGTTCCGATGTACCTTTTTTTTAAAAATATATATATTATCTGACAATTGGACACCGTAAAACTATCAAATATTCTTTGAAAAAGACATTTAAGATATAAAAAAATAAAAATCATAATTATTGTTCTACACCATAAATTAAAACGTATGTCTTGCTTTTGAGGTGACGAGTTTCGCCACAGAAACACCCAATTTTTTCCGTAAATTAAAAATCTCTGCGAGTTTGGCTCCTTTGGTGTTGGTCTACAGCACTTCGTCTGGGAGGATTATCAACGAAGAGATTTTAAGCTCGCCGCAATTTTATTTTTTTGCGGTGGATTCTGAACACCAATAAATGGTGTCCATCTTGTTAGTAAGAAACTCATTTCCAACTTATTATTCCCGCCACAATGGATTTAATACTGGTGACGTCCTAAAGTATATATTTTTCTTCACAAATTTTTTTGGTCGTAATTGAAATGGTTTCTTCGCAATTCTTAATTGAACCGTGCTACGCTTATAGCTAGAGACTCCCACTAATGCATTATCAGTTTTTTTATTTTTTATTTTTTTATATGATTTTTTTAACATCTTTAAATGTTTTTTAAAAAAAAGAAAAAAATTCACAACATTATTAAAAAACACTTATTTAATCACAAAGTAAAAAAAAAACAATTACAAGCGGGAGCTCCCAACGGTTAGCATAGTGTTTTCCTTCTTAATTTCTTTTCTGCAGCAGTTGTCTTATCTCCGTCGAACTGGTTTGGCAGGAGAAGTTCCCTTTTTTTCAGGGATGTAAACTCACATAATAATAATATTATTATTATTATTATTATTATTATATATTTTAATAATATTTTACAAAACAAATTATAATATTTTACATATACACTTTATATTTCAATTAATAATTTAATTTTTACTTAAAATAAGATAGAAAATAGAATTATATATAAATTAATAATTTAATTTTAATTTCATAATTTAATTATATTAATGAAATAGAATAAGATAAAAAATAACAAACTATTTATCAAAATTGAAATGGATAATATAAACTTTAAAATAATTAGATAATATAATAGTTGTTGGAAATGATTAAAATATTACTTTGGTGAGTGAATAGTGTCTAGCAAAAGATGACTAGAGAGCTTAATTTACTGTAACTCATGTGTTAAGCTTTAGTAGTTTGGCTAGTCTGATGTAGAGAATTTTACTCATGCCTAGTCAAAATATGAAGATGTAGCCAAATGCCAATGCATCTATCTTATCATTATAATTTTTTTAAATTTCTATACAAAATATAATAAATAATTCAACTTTTTCAAATCTAAAAAAAAAAATTAAAAATGATATTCATACAATATTTTATTCAACTTTCAACTTTTATCCAATCTCATCTTATCTCACTATCCAAACCTCACTTAGACCGTTCAAGATGCCTATTTGCTTCGTTTATGCACAGAGTATGCAAATCATGAGACTAAAATGTAGTCTAATAAGGGTAGTGACAATCCAAACCGTAATAATCTACATGAAAGAGATGTAGAGAGAGATGAAGAGATAAATACCGAAAATCGTGTTCCCTGCATGTTTGTACAAAAGATTTCTCTGTACTGAGCTCCCAAGGCATGAGCGCATTGAGATCTCCTTGTTTGGATTCAGAATATAGGCAACGTTACACATGTAATGAGAATGCTTGACTTTTCCCGCTTTATCTTTTCTCATCATGCTCACTTGTTAACTTTTTCCCTCAATTCAATATTATATTAATAGGTGGTTGGTGGAATATTGTTCATTTATGTTGAAAGAAAATCTATTTGGAGCCCACAACAAAATCTCATTATTAAAAGTTTGGTAAATTTTCTATAATATTGGATGAGTGACTCTAGATAGGGATATAATCAGTCCAGTCTGATTCTATTTTATATAAAATTTAAGATTGAATCGATATGTACCGATTTTATATTTTTAAAACCGATTACGTCCTGATTATCCTTCTAAACCAATATCTCCAATTTTACCGGTTTCTTGTCTAGTCCGGTCTAGTCTGATTTTCCAGTTTTTCTAAAATGTAAAAAATATATAATAAAGTGTTAATTCTTATGATAACATATTATTAATAATTTAATATATATTTTTTATATTTAAAGCATATGATCAATTAAATTTTCATTTTTAAAATTAAATTTTTATTTTATAAATTATAATATGAAATTATTTCATATATGATATATAATTATATATATTATATATACAAATTTAATATATAATTATATATTATATATAAAACCTATATATATAAAATATTTTGTATAATATATAAAATTAATTTATATATATATTTTTTCCAACGGGTCCAGTCCGGTCCTGGAAACTACGGAACCAAAACCAAATCGGGTCCGGCCGGTTTTCATAATATAGGAATCAGTTTCAGATTGGACAAGTTCAAAACCGGACCAACCGGTCCAATTCGGTCTGGTCTGGTCTAGTTTTCCATTTTCCCAGTTTAAATTTACACCCCTAGTTCTAGGATTCCGACAGGGTATTTGGACATTGCTTTTTTGATATTTTATTTATTTATTTTTATTATTTATTTATTTTTATTATGTATTTATTTAATATTTTTAAATATTTTTTTTAAAAAAATTCACAACATTATTAAAAAGTTGTACAAAAACCAAACTGCCATAGAGAATGAGAAGAACAATTTGGTGGAGGCACTAAAAGTGATCGAACTAGAAGTGACAAAACTGTGTGCACAGAAAGAGATGCTTGAAAAGAAGTTGGCAACATGTCAGGAAGTCAAAGAAAAGACTCTCACTCAAAAACTCAATGAACTACTGAAAGTTCAAAGAGATAGTTATGATCGCATAGGTTTGAGATACAATACTTCCAAAGATTCACATCATAAAACATCCGCTGCCTCTACATCCAAATGTATCACCTTTGTAAAATGAAGTAATGTAGAAAATGTCTCAAAGAAACCTGTGAACAAAGGCAAGTCAATAATGACTTCTCCAAGTAAGTCCAAAGGTATGTTTGTCCCTACTTGTTGTCACTATTGTGGAATAATTGGACACATGAGAACGAATTGCTTTAAATTTAGAAAAGAGAAAGAAAAAAGAAATATAAATAAGTTTTTGAGCAAGGATACGAATTTGGAAATTAAAGTGGGCAAATTGAGCAATCAAATAAACACCCTAGGTAAGAAACTTGGTGAACTATCTAAATTATGTTCTCCAAGAAAAATGAATAAAACAAATATTAAAACCAAGTGGGTGGTGAAAGAAAAGGTTGTATGTCTAGTAGCACATACGGCACTCAAAGCTATGGACACTAGTGTGTGGTATCTGGACAATTCTTGTTCTTAACATATGTCAGGATATAAAGGGTTGTTTAAAAACATTGAGTCTATCAGTAGAGGTTCCGTAATTTTCGGAGATGGAAGTACAGCAACAGTGGAAGGAAAGAGAAGTGTGGATATTCCTGGTTTACCTACTCTTCATAATGTTTTTTTGTTTGTTAATGACTTCAAGGCCAATATGTTAAGTATTAGTCAGTTTTGTGATGATCATCTTTATGTACAGTTCTCAAAGAATGAATGCAAAGTCTACAATAATGATGGAAAATAGATCTTGAAGGGCATCAGGACTACTAACAACTGCTATGGAGTTTCTCCTATGAAAACGATACATTGTCACAAAGTAGAGCTAGATGAAACTAAGTTGTGGCACTATCGTCTAGGCCATATCAACTATAGAGACATGTAAAAAATATTTAAAAAAGAAGTTGTACGTGGATTGCCCAAAATTTTGAAAAACAAAAAGATGGTGTGCGGAGCCTATCAGGAAGGCAAGCAGACCAAGGTACAACACAAGAAAATAGTTGATATTCTAACTTCAAGACCACTCGAGCTGTTACACATGGATTTGATGGGTCCTACTCAGACTGAGTCTCAGTGGAAAGAAGTATATAATGTCATCATGGATGATTATTCAAGATATACATGTATCATTCTGTTAAAAGACAAAACAGAAACATTCGACGTTGCAAAGAAACTGTTCAAATGACTACAAACAGAGAATAATTCTTCTATCTCTTGTATTCGTAGTGATCATGGGAAAGAATTTGAAAAGACTAATTTCTCTTCTTTTTGTGATGAACAGGGGATGCATCAAGAGTTCTTAGCCCCAATCACCCCCAACAAAACGGAATTGTGGAAAGAAAAAATAGAGCAATACAAGAGATGACCTGCACCATGCTAAGTAACAAAAAGTTCGATTTATACTTCTGGGGAGAAGCTGTCAACACTATTGGACACATTTTGAACCGTGTAGTCTTTCATCCAAGCACCAAACTCACTCCCTATGAGTTATGGAATGGAAAGAAACTCACGGTAAAGTACTTTAAGGTATTCGGAAGTATGTGCTACATTCTAAGAGACAGAGAAAATGCCCACAAATTCGACAGCAAGAGTGATAAAGGAATATTTCTTGGATATTCATCAAATAGTAAAGCTTACAGAGTATACAATCTACTGACTAAAACAGTGATGGAGTCGATCAACATAATTGTGGATGACAACTCTAAAGAGATGACCAAAATGGAACTTGACAGTCTTATTGAAAAGGTTGAAGAAGACTCAACCGATCAAAAGGACATAGATCCATCAAAACCTGCTACACCAAGCTCGGCCTCAACTCATGAAAAAGAGCCCTCTACAAGGATCAACCACAATCATCCAAAGGAGAACTCCTGCTGCCCCTTGGAGATCATTAATTACAATAAATGAAAATTGGAAGTCATTGGACAAACCACTTACCAGCTTGCAACAAAATTGAATACAGATCCGCTTGTACGTACTAAATGCAGCTCAATTAATGCACAATAATGGAAATATGAATTTTCAAACTAATTTGTTTTTGCATGTAGAGATAAAATGAATTGAGAAAAAAATTAAAAATTAAATAAAATATAATTAAAATATATTTTTTTACTATTATTTTTATTTAAAAATTTAAAAAAATTAAATTATTTATTTTATTTTATATAAAATTTTAAGAAAGTTACAATGATTAAATGAGATGAATGAATTGAGAAATTTTATGAAAATAAACTAGGCATTTAAAGCTGCTCGATGCCGTACAGTCAAATAGGATTAATAAATTCCTCAAGCTTTAAATATGTTGTGGTCCTAATGAACGGTTAGGTGAATTAGCTGATAACAATATCAATATCGACCCTATATTAAATAAAGTTCCTCAACTTCTTCGTTCTTCACGAGCTTATACTTTATGTTAAAATATATTGAAACTATTAGGATATGAGGTAAGCAGTGATTTTACATGGATGGTGTATATAATAGAGTCAGGTTTTGAGGTCAAATCTTTATTCTACATCCGATAACATTTAATTAAATATTTCACATATTAGATATATTCTTGCTATGAAGCAACAAGAAGAATACACCGTCACCCATGCATCCATTGATACAAAACAGCAAACAAGCATAAACATAATCAGGTTTTGAGATTCGGTAGTACTGCTCCCAAACCATTAGTAAAAGAAAAAGAGGGATAAATATAATGGTATTAAGAAAGCCAAGGACTCCAACACTGATGCTCGGAAACCTCCCTACTGTATATCATGCATTCTGCTCTGATAGCATTAATCATGAAGATTCATTTTCAAAAGTACAATGGTATTTTTTAAATTCTTCTTCAGGGGAAAACGCCTGTGTGATGGCCTATACAACAATCCAGTCAAATTCTTTTTTAGCAGAAAATTATGGGTTCTTTTTTCCTTTTGATATACCGTATGGAGAAAACTAGAGTGCTAATAAGAGCATGCCATCACTAAAACGTTCAGAAAGTTTGATTCATCAATAATAACGTCTTTATTTGGATACCGTACTAAATGTAAGAGTCATTTAGTACATACAATGGTAAATATGGGGAATTGCCATTAATCGATTGATAATGATATATCAATCGATTGATAAAAGAATCAAGCAAAATTGAATAAAGCTTTTCCATTATGATCTTAGTTTTCCAGATATATAGACATGATCCAACAAGCACATGAGCTTACCTGACATGCCGTCTATCACCAGAAGCATCTTTTACAGTGACTAATTCTGCATTTAGATGTTCCTTGATCTGTTGAAGCATGCCACACATATCATTTGTAAAGAGGGCAGGCAACTTCATTTAATTATTGAAAAGAAATAACAAAGAAGAAGCTTTTGGATGGAGGTGGACAAGCACAATCAACTCTAAAAAGAAACAGGAACAGAAAATATATAGATAATCCGATCTTGGCATATTGGAATATCCTCCCCCCCCCCCCCCCCCNTGCCACGAGCAGAATAAGTGCAGTATTTCTGCATCCTTGTTTAGTCACTCTTAGACCTCCAGAATAAATAATGATGGAAATATTTAATGAGAAGAGGATTAAAACCATCACCTTATTTACCATAAATCGGTTCGGGTTCATATTAATAACCTAAAAGGAAGGAGATTCCTTTCCAACATTTAAAGTCAATGTTTCTTCTAGGCAAGACAATAGGCCTTGACTTCAATCTAAAGTTTTGGCTGGGGGAAAGCTTGAAATAGGAACCTTGAAAATCCTTTTGGAAAAGAATTAAGCAGCTGTGATGATGTATAGATCAGAATGGCATCTAAAGAAGAAGACGGCAGATTAGGAATTCATTCACTGTGATTCAATATCTGACCATTGTGATAGCGGCTATTCAGAATGGAGTATTTTCTTGAAAAGGATTTCCAGATAGAATTGCCAATAAGATTATTATTCCATTATCCAAGGTGTCAAATCCTTAAAGAACTATATAGGAACAGTTTCAATTTTGTAGTCTTTGTACAGAAAATTTTCCTTTTATTTTTCTCTTTATTTTTTAAAACGTCTATTATTGTTTCTCATAGGGAATTTCTTATTTTATGGTACAGTCGGCTTGTTCAGCCCCTTTGCCAAAAACTCATTCCTAATTACTCACTATAAACCATTTTAAAAAAGAGCCTGAACTTGCATATACATTTAGGTTCAAGGGCAATTTTACCCATTTCAGATTTTCATTACTAAAACTGCATCCTATTACTAATTCAACAATCAAAGCAAAAAATATTTTCCCGGAAACAAATCCAATAAAAGCACACACTTAACATTGCTTACCTTTTTCTCCATGGACTGCATGAGCAGGGATTCTACGGAGCCAGCATCGTTCACGTGCGTGGCTGGTGAGCTGAAGCACCGACCACACACCGGCGGAAACCCGAACCCGGATGACCTTCCATTACCATAAGCTTCTCCAATACCATCTTTACTATGACTTCGGAGTTTGGTGCGCGCTCTAGTGAATAGTACCGCGGAGACAAAGGGTTTTGTTGGCTGGGCTTGGCGGAGGAAGAGACTCCTTGCCGCACGCGACAAGGCTGCGAAAACGTACGGGTCTGGGCCATCGCTCCGACTCTGGTTCCCCAGTTATGGAGCTTCGCTCGCCCTCGAAGCAGTAACAAATAACGGCCACGAAAGAGGAGAGCGAAGGGCTTTAACTTGGGCCGAGAATGCCTAAAATTTTAGACTTCACGATTAGAGAGGTTATTGGTCTCAGTTCTCACCGCACTGCCGATAATATTAAAACAATAGATAAAGGGGTAGTTTATAACATAACTTAAGAAAAACAAACCAAATTCATGAAATAAAAAGTTGAAAATTGAGAAAAAGAGAAACCCATTTGACCATTCGAGAAAATTTACTGTCATTGAAGAGTATTACAACACAAAAGGTTACTGCAAATAAAAAGAAGTGATACAGTTATAAAAAGATTTTATAAAAATTTTTATAAATTAATATGATTTTATATGATATATTAGATCTATTTTATAATAAAAATATATTAATAAAATCTATTACAAATAATTTTTTAATTTATTTTTATAAAATTTTTTTATGGATACAGTGAAGCCCCCAGATAAAAAAGAACCCATTTATTAGGCATAAGGTTTTAAGCTATAAAGCCAATTACTTTCTAAATTGCCCGAGTGGAATAAACGCACTGCAAGAATCAGGTACATCAGAGTGCAGAAAAGGACAAGTTTTTTTCAGATAGTACTGTACCAAAAGGGTACAAAAGTAACAAAAGTGCACACTAGACAGGCACACACTATTGTTGCATATAATCTAATAAAAAATAATAATACAGATTCTCTCTAAGCACAGCCATTTTGGGTATAAAGATTGGGGGATCACAGGCTAGACGCAATGAAAGTGGATTTCTTCCCACTATCTTGCTTTTCCTCCAAAAGGTAATCCATCTCCTTCACAAATCTTTCCATGGCTACCGCAGGCAAGCAAATTGGCATCACTATTCCATCCTCTCCCTTACTGTTCTTAAATGGAATATAAAAGCTCGCCACTCCTGGAATGGCTCCTACCCCACCTTTGGCTGGCCCACCATAAGCAGCCTTGCCCCATCCGAAATCAACCTCTCCAAACCCGGCACGTGTCACATCCGATACGAGATACGTCCTCACCACCGTGAAGTGGGGTCGGCCTCTAATCACCATCAGATCCGCCAGCGACCTCATGTACTCCTCGTCCACGTCGTTCTTGGCCTTCTTCACCAGTTCCAAAGCATAGCCCAACGGATTGTCGCAGAGCTTTCCGGCGGTCGTGAGCGCCACGGAGAAAGCAAAAGCGTTGCCGTAGTAGCCGGTCGGCAATGGAGGGTTGAATCTGGAACGCGCATTGACGATGCACAGAATTCGCACCTCCTCGTCGCGGTCGGGCTGGAGTGCCATGGTACGGCAACGCCAGAGGCAGGCGGTGAGTATCTCGAACGTGGAACACTGGCTGAGGTGGTGCGGCACGAATCTGCGGAGGGCGGAAACCTCGGTGGGGCCGAAGAAGAAGGAGCGATGAGCCATGTCGTCGAGGGGGATGATGGTCCCTTTCGTGTCGGCCACTTCATCGTACTCGTGGAGAGTGCGCGTCAAGCTCGGTGGGTCCCTCGCGTTGAGGAGATGCCTCTGCCACACTGGGGGGATGAAAGGGGCACTTGCGCCGCGAGCTATCTCTCCCACGGCCGCCATGAACTGGACCAGGCCAGCAGCATCGCACATGGTGTGGTTGAGGCGCAGCGCAAAAATGAACCCGCCGCACTTGAGACGTGTCACCTTCAAGTCGGATATCCCAATAGAATGATTCAACACAGCAACACAATAATTTCTAATATATATATGTAAATTTCAAAATCCTTAGCGAGCTCTCTAGTTGAATATGTACCTGAATAAGCAGTAATGGGCAATCAAGGACTCCTCCGGATCCCGGAACATCAAAAAGAAGTTCCTCCCAGCATGGAAATGGAGGTTGAAGAGCATCACCAAACTGTTTCAGTGTCACGTCGGCATCGGCCTCGATGAACAAGACACCCTCACCCGTGCATTCAACTACAAGTTTCCGGCCAGGCCCTTCCCTAAGCCTACCGGCAAATGGGTAGTAGAACACCAGAGTTTCTGCAAGTGCCTCTCTGATGACTTTCACGGGATCGCTTTCTTTCATCGAGGGATCATATCTGTAGAACTGAATCACCGGGATTTGGAACCGAAGACCCTCTTGATCGTCGATATCAGAGAGTTGTTTGAATTCGTGGGGTGTGGGCTTAGATGGAGAAACCAGTTCTGGTTCGCGCCTTCGTACTGTGAAAACCAGAGAGCCGGCCATGCCGAGAAGATGGGCTTTATCAGAGGAAGAAAGTGATCAGGGAGCTAGCTTTGGTGGTTGGCTGTAGAATCGTCGGGTGCGTGTGTGCTATGATGCGATTTCTGAAGTGGTATTTATAGAGAGAGAGGAACAAAAGAGCACAAACATCTGGTGTCGTTAGCAGCGTGGGGTACTTAGTACTTGCTAGTGGTGGTTGTGAGAAAGTGCAGCGTGATTTTCATGGCTGCATGGAATTCCATAAATAATGACTTCACTTGACTAAACAGGGATCCATCGGCTTATGAACTGGCTTACGGCTTCAAAGCTCTTTTTGTAATTACCAAAGTGGTAAAAAAGAATAAACTTACTATTTTGTAACAATTATTGAAAAATTATTTTTGTAGTCTTTTGCAAGTTTTGCATATTTTTTTTATTAAAAAAAGGGTAAATATGTGATTAACATGAAAAAAATTAATCACATATGTGATTACTATTTCCACACATGTGTAGATTGACGTCTCATCTAAAGATGACAATATGTCACACGAAAATTAGCAAGTTTGAATTTGATATAGATGGATTCATATCAAAACGGATTGACTCAATAATATACGATTAATAAACAAGTCAACTCGTTTAACACGAAATTAACCCATAATAAATCATTTAAATTTTATTTCAAAATTACAATTTTATTATTATTAGGTTGTACTATTTTTATTTCCCAACATGCTTATATTTTTCTTGTTGGGATTGTGATTCTGGACCTATATTCATATTTGTTATTATAAGGTTTATAATATTAATTTTATTATAGGTTAAAATTTGAAAAATATTGATAATTTTTAGTTAGTAGGTAGTTTTATTATTATTTTTTAATTATTGTAGCTATTAATAAATATAGATTTTAACTTTTATATGAAATTATGTTAATCAAGTCAAATGGTTTATGAGTGTTAGTTCAACTCATTTACATTAAACAGATTGAAATTAGTCGTATTGTGTTAACATATTTCTAATTAATTATTAAACGGATTAAAATGACTGAGACGACACAACTTATTATTTAAACGGATTGGATTAGAATTTGAAATTTTGACACATTTAACTTAACGGGTCGAAATTTAATTGACTTACATAGTTAAATGTTCATGACTTGACATAATCTGCAAAGTACACAAATTGACATCCCTATCTCATCTAATTAAAATTATTTTTAAATAAATATATTAAATCTTAATGGTTGACGTGGCACTTATAGATAATCCACGTGATTTTAGTGATTGACTTGTAAAATCTATAAAGGGTTCCTGCGCTTTTGGTAAATATTTATACGTGGATGATTAGTTAATTTGGCAGTCCACGTGTCTTGCGCAAAAAACGATTATCTTTATATTTATAAATTAAGTTAGTTTAAGTGATATCCTCGATTTTTGTAGTTTATTATTTTAATATTATAGAAGAAAATTTAAAGGAAAAAAACAAAAAAAACTGACGACTAATGACCTGCCTTTTTCTTGTAGTTTGTTATATTGGACCGACCAAAAAAAAAAGTCAAAACATTAAGGATAAATAAATAGAAGCCATGGAAAGAACGTTTAAGAGTTTTTCCATGTTCTAATACTTACGGATGTACGTGAGACTATTTAATTCTAAAGTTCGGCTTCACCTTTTGGTTTGCCATGTTTAAAACAATTGTTTGTGGAATGAACAAACTACTAAATGCTAAATCCTTTGGTTAATTGTCTTGCCTATGTTGAGAGCTATATAACTGTAAAGTCTCATCATTTGCAAGGACAGTGTATTGTCATGGATTCCACTACCACAATGCAAGGTTCAACTTAACTTTGATGGTGTATTGTTTCAATCTTTTGGTCATGTTAGATTTGGGGTGATTGTCCGTAATGATAAAGAAGAGGTTTTATTTGTAATGTGTGCTTGATGTTGATGAAATAGAAGCTACAGCTGCATTTCGAGATTTGCAGATGGTTTTGCATATAGGTTTTTCTGATTTGTTACTAGAAGGAGATTGCTCGATCGGTTGTTATTGATTTGATTCGAGCAAGTGGTGCTACTTTATCAAGTCAAAATCCTTTGACGGGGTAGATTAAGCTTTTCCTTCGTCGGTTCATGGCTTATGAAGTGACTCACGTTGGACGACAAGGGAATGATGCGGCTCATTTATTGGCTCGACATACACGACTTATTGATGATACTATATACAATGGCATCAATGTCCAGATTTTCTCTTGGCTCAAGTCTTGTTAGATGCTGAGATGTAATATGTTATCTATCTATATGTATACATTGTCATTTGTGAATGAAATATTTGATATTATCAATAAATAAATTTGCGAATTCGATAAGAATATGATGCTAGATTAAAGAACTACAACCTTATTATACGTGATTAATAAATTGATCGGTTCCATATAATTAATCTGCTTAATTCACAATTAACCCACAAAGCATGTTTAATTATATTAAGATTTTTCACTACAATGTTAATAACTAATGATATGCTTAAGGTTATAACTTATAACCCTCTTGCGCAAATAAATTTGAAGGGCCATCAGGCTTAGAGAATCTTCACTTCAATTATTTAAGGTATATTTGTGAAAGACTCGTCGAAAGTTTGTGCATCTCTGCCCCTGCAATCAGTCGTAACTTTATTTTTTGGACACTAGTGAGAGACTTTTTTGACATTGGATTGTAATATAATTTTCTTTCTTTTGGTTTTTTGATGTGGTATTCGTTTATTTATTTGATGTGGTATTCATTTATTTAGGTCATGTTTAGATGTTGAACTGAATTCAGCTTTTTATGAACAGTAATAAGTTTAGTAGTTGAGGAAGTTATGTGGAGTCTATTTAAACTGAGTTTAAAGTGTATTTGGATGTTACAATAAGTTTAATATTTTTTTATGGGAAGTTGAAAAAAAGTATGGGTTCCACATATAAAGATATATTAAGTTGAAAAAGGTTATGGATCCCACGTGTAAGGAGGTTTTGAGTTGAGATAAGTTTAATATTTTGAGAATTGGGTGTTTAAATACTAGACTCAACTTAAAATTAAATTAAATTTAACTGAGTTTTGCAATCAAACGCAACTCTAAGGTGTAATATATTAAATCCTAATTAATTTTAATGCCATATAATTTAGATAAGTGGGGAGAAATAGGACATCTCTAATATTAATGAATTTAGGGTCCTACTCATCGATATGAATTATTGACGGACGCCCCCCATTAATTCAAAGCATGATTTGACTGGTGGACCATCCTAGCTAGGAATTTTCTCGTTCATGTGAACGTAAATCTGAAAGTATGGGGGGGAGTCCGTTGGCCATGTAACTCATGATCAGTACTAAAAGGACATCCAACGAGATGCATGCCCAAACCGTCCGACAATGTTTGACCTATTTTAATGAAATGAAAATGGTAAGTACGAATTTGGAGAGTGAGAGAATTTTTTTAATAGTAATAAGATAGTTTGTGAATAGTAATGAAATAATTTAAGAATATTTTATGGAGTTTTGAAAAATTAGAGAGAAAAGTTGAATAAAAAATATTATAAAATTTAAATATTTTTATAATATAGTTTTTTAATATTATTTTTGTTTAGAAATTTGAAAAAATTGAATTATTTTTTATTTTTTGTTTGAAAGTTTAGAAAATTTGTAATGATTAGTTCGAAAAAATTGTAATGATTAGTTTAAAAGTATTTGTGTTTGAGTGATGTTTAGGAATAGGATAAAATGAGATGAGAATTTTAGAATGAAATTTTTTACCAAATAAGCCCTTAAGTGGTCCTCATTTTGACAACTTGTATATTTTAATTTTTTTTAATAATTAAGAAATTAACTATTAGAGAACGTGTATATTTTTTTATAAAAAATATTTTAAAAATATTTGAAAAAATAAACTGAAAATCCACACTACTATCATGCTTGGCGGCCCTCTAATATTGTCCTTTAGTAGAATTAATTAATCAAGGACCCAAGGTCTCACTTTCTCAAACAATAAAAAATAACTGAAAATTCTTATACACCACACTACTATCCCAGTATGTAAGATAAAAGTGTGATGATAGTGCAGTATATAGCATTACTCAAAATAATTTTTAAAAAATAGTATCTAATCAAGATTTAAATAAAAAAATTTATTTTCAAGCCAGTGCATATGTATAACGCACCTATTAAAGTATTTACATGACGTAATTCGATTTGGAACATAAATTTTAAAATTTAAATATTACAAATAGTTTTACTGTTTAAGTAATGTGATCTATATATCGAGTTGATAATCGAATAAATCTATTTAAATACCGATTGAAATAGGCCAAAATTAACTAAGGAGGTTTTTTTTTAAAAAAAAAAAAATCAAGAAAAATAAGTGAAATAACTAAATTGGTTTACTCATTGCAATAAAAGAAAACTAGTTTTGGTTTTTTTTTAATCGCAAAATCCCCATATTAATTATCCTTTTTTCATATACTTTTAAAATGAATGAAGCCATATAACTTGGACTTATGGCTTGAGCTGAAAGTAGAGGCTGTAGAGCCCCCAAAAGTTCATAACTTTTCTTTATTTTTGTTATAATAATATTCTGTTGGGGGCTAAACACTGGGAAACTTCCCTACTTTTATCCCCATAATATTATAAATATAAATTAAAGAATACCTCTATTTTATTTAGATTAATATATAGATAAGCACTAGTATTTTAAGATCTCTACATAATATATTACTTATATGGATTAATTTAATAATTAAATCTTATAATTTTAATTTTAATTGTGTATACTATACACCGACTTAAAAATGTGTGTTTGCCGCCCTGGGGTGGTTGGTGGGTTATTATTTGTTTTGTAATGTACTTTAGTTGGGGCCAATGAATATAAATTGGTCTAAAAGCCAAGAGGGAAGTCAAGTCAATTCTAAAATCAAGGTTGAGATCGAGTAGGAGTTTACACTGAAGGAAACCACCCATTTCTTGGCAAATAACACAGAGTTTCCTGGTATCTTCATGCATGGCAGTACTTCCACTGACTTTTTTTATTTTTTTATTTTTTGTTTTGAAGGGATGATAAATATATAAATATATATACGAAAAGGATGGTTTAGATCGTTAAAATTTAAATTTCCATTTTGAATTATATATTAAAATTTGTATCAATTAATCCAAATTAGATTTTAAGCATATAATATTCAGAATCATGGAAAATCATGCATAGTTTCAAATCCAAATTTTAATTATTTTATCCAAAAAAAAAACCTAATAAATTTCAAATTAATAAATTATTCCACTGTATTAATCATTGGATTAAAATATAAAAAATATTATAATTAAGTAAAGGAGATCAACTAGCTAGCTGGGTGATCAGTCAACTGATCTTCATCTTCCACGTCGTTTTTAATTGGCATTTGATATTGAATATTCTGTGAAGACTAAAAACTAGTCTGCGATTCAATAATAAAATACTTGCTATATGACAAAAAGATGTTAAGTACTGACCAATAACTCTTTTGGTTGTTGAATCTTGAATTTTCAAGGGTCAAGTTGCATGTGGTCGTGGATTGGAAAACCCTAAAAATATTTGGTCCGTTGTCATCATTTTCAATCAAAATGAACATATACATAAACACCCTCTTGCCACTATTATATATTGAAAAACCCAAAAATATAAAAAAAATAAACAAACATGAACTGGTCGGTTATGAGAAATACTATTAATTTAACATCATTTCAACTATCATTATTTTGTCATTTATTGACATGGCATTTGTCGATGATCATAGATCTATGGGATTGGTGATTAATCGAGACCAAAAACCTTTCATTCTATCAAAAGATGTCATGTCAATTAAAATTAATACTTATATAAACAATTTTAATTACATGATGTATATGTTATGATAAATATCAAAAAATATTTAATAATTTTCTTACAAAATCTTATAATTATATCACATAACATTATATTTATGGAACTCATAGATTAAAGTATGTATGCATTCAAAATTATGTGCTTATACTAGTAGTACTGTTTTCAGGATTTGTGGAGAGGAGTGTGATGGTCATCATGTTGTGATGGTTAATGTTGGGTGCACTGGGAAATCGTACTCCTTGGTGGTGGGGATGGGATGCCTTCTATATCAAACACAAGATGCATGGATTGGATTTCGGGTGATTCATCATTGCACTTGCCATATTCGTGACCCTTGTGCATAAACAATGTTGGTTGTCCCATTGGGGAAGTAAATAATGATGGTGTGATTAAAGACAGGAAGAACGGGGAGAAAGAGACTCATACATCTCTCTACTATTTATATAATTATCCATATACAGAAAAGAAATAATATTTACAGTCGTATGTCACTTCAACCGTCGTGCATTCATTTTAAAATAAATAAATAAATAAATATGAAAGTTACATAAAAAAAAATTAATTTTTTAATAATGACTCTCACTCTTTTCCAAAAATGTGTCAGGTTAGTTTTAGTAAGTGTGACTATAAATAAATAAATAAAGATCCATATATTTTCACTGTTTTTGTTCAGATTTTTGACTTACCACTTTCACAGTTAATGATATTTTTTAAACGACTTTAACACAATTAGGGGTAACAAAAGTAAAGTTTTAACTACAAATTTTAACTGCCGATTGTGAGATATTCATGTGATTAAATTAAAGTGAAAATTTTATTTTTTTAATAATAATTATTTATATTAAAATTGGGTATAAATAGTAACCCTATCGTAACTTTACTCTCTGAAAGCGGAATAAAACACATTACTTAGAATTCGGAGCATGTACGACAAAACCAATAAAAGTGGAAAAGAAAGTCCGAGACAAAGGACAATAATTTCACGACCAAGAGGGGACATTATGCATTTTGAATAATGCATAATAAGTTGTGCAGACGTATATATTCTTTTTGAAAAATAATAAAATTTATTATTAATTTTTTTTTATATAGATTTCAAATTTATTAAATTTATTTTTAAAAAAATGAATATTTGATATTTACACATTTCATGACTATAAATATCATTTCTCTATTTTGACTTATACCAAGAAAAATCATAATGATTCCAACATCTATTTTTCAAGTCTTTACTATTTATTATGAAAATAATTCTAAATATAACTTTCTGAGTGTGTGAATTTTATATAGTAATGATAAAAAAAATTACCATAAAAATGAGTTTTTCTTAAAAAAGTTCCGATGTACCTTTTTTTTAAAACAAAAATATTATCTAACATTTGGACACCGTAAAATTATCAAATATTCTTTAAAAAAGACATTTTAGATAAAAAATAAAAAATAAAAATCATAATTATTATTCTACACCATAAATTAAAACTTATCTCTTGCTTCTACGGTGAGGAGTTTCGCCACAAAAACACCCAGTTTTCTCCGTAAATTAAAAATCTCTGGAAGTTTGGCTCCTCAGGTATTGACCGACAGCACTTCGTCTGGAAAGATTATCTGTTGAGAGATTTTATGCCAAACTTTCAGGGTGAAACTTTTTTGTACGGTTAGACTTTTGTTAACACTTAATTTTTTTATCTCATCTCATCTCATTTTATTTCATATTAATTTATTACTGTTTATAAATTTTAGTATACAGGAAAAAAAAAAAAAAAAGCTGGTCTGACCCGTTGTTGTACGGTTAGGAAAAAGCTGATCTGACCTTTGATCTTTGGTTGTTACAGTTTATACACGGACTTCAATCATTTTGATATATTTATTATTCACGAGAAATGCTTTATGTTCCGAAGATATGTCTGGAATAGATTTTTTTTTTTTTAATTTAGTGATTAAAAATTTTTTTTTAAATAGTATTGTGAATTTTTTATTTTTTTAAAAAATATTTATAATGATTAAAAAAATATATAAAAAATTAAAATATACTATTCAGAACACACATTAAAATTACTTCTTCGATAACCGTACCAACATTTTATTATTTACATATATTTCAAAAACTTTTATCTTCTATCTAAAAACAAACGAAATTAATCGGCATAAAAAAAACGTCAAGCCAGAACTGACCCCATTGAAAGTACTACATTGTTAATAAATTTCTTGTCACATCAATTGTCTTATAAGTTTATTCATTATTTTCTAAATATTCTGGGCCCTCTAATGCAAGGGCTAATTTGTTGATTGACACATCTTGCCACGATATTTACAAACGAAAAAATCTTGAATTTAAATAATGTAATAGATAAAAAAAAAAAAAAATTCCAAGATAAACTTAATGTGGTATACCTTACATTATAATTAATAATATCTATGATATAAGCATTCACATCACAGTATGCAAGGATGCAGCCTATTCACGTAATGGTCTGCCATCCACCATTTTACTTTAAAATGAATGGCCCATAGAAACAATTTTCAAGTGAAGTAGCAGTACGCTACCTTGTCATCTTCCAAAAAATGTCAAATGCTAACATTCAACTTAGGCTAGGCTGTGCACCTTAACATCAATCTCTTGCATTGTGAATTTACATATACATTTATGTTAATTATTGATGAGTGGAGTGGAGTGGAGTGAATAGTTACAATGAACAAGGTATAGTCTTGTGGTTCTACACTCATGAATTTATTGTTCCCTGTACCCACATGACTCGGCATGCCAAAAGTTGGTTAAGTGTCATTCTTCTATCCATCAATACATTCACATCCATTGTGAATAAGTTAAATACATTATTGAATAATCATTGAAGGTTAATGTTCTTGGTAAGTTGCACAATAGATTAAACATAGCGGAAAAATTAAAAATTGTGGCCTGTACATTATAAGGTATCGACAATGTCGCAAATGTTTATAGTCTATTCTTTAAGGTCTTGTTTGTTTTTAGAGATGAGATGAAATGAGATGAAATTTTTTGAGATGTGTAAATAGTAATGAGATATGTTGAGTATAGATGAGATAAAATAAAATATGTGTTTGTTTATAGAGATGAGATGAGATTAATTTGACTTTTTTTGTGAAATATTTATGGTTGTGAGACCCATAATCAGTACAAATATTTTCAAAGTTACATTTCGGCATTTTCCTGTGGGCTGTGTTGCGTTTTGCCTTCTTTTTTTTTCTTACATCCTTTTTTAATATTGGTGGGACCTATTTTTAATTATATTAATTTTTTATAATAAAATATTAACAAAACAGTTTAATCCGTATATGAATAGTAATACCAAATGAAAAACACAAACCAGCATTTTCCTAGACGTGTCCGAATGTAGCTAACCATACAAAAAAGTAAACCAAAGTTAGACGGCATATCAGTTTTTTTGTACAAAACAGTAATGTCAAGCCATCTTTTTTTCAAGAATAGTACAGTTCATAAACAGTAAATAAGTTAATGAGAAATAAGATAAGATGAGATAAAAAATGAGTGTTTGTTTTCAGAGATAGTCTAACCGTACAAAACTTTAAAAAAAATTCAGAGTTTTGTGTTTCATCCCTGTAAGCAAACAAGGCCTAAGAAGATAGCTAACATCATTCACTTTCTCACTACAAATTCAAATCCCATTATAATTTCCAACACCTAAAATATTGGCTATATAGAGGACTAGTTTCATGACAGGATCATATCCTAAAAAAGTAGAAAGGTATTTTACTATACCAACTTCTTTAACTACAGACATGCAAACAAACTCATATAATCATTTTTAGACCTGTGAGCCAAACATGCAAGCACATATGATGCCTCTAGTAAAATTATTCAGGTCTCAAAAGGAATAAACAAAATTTATCATCTAATGTAGTTTGACACCATGCTAAAAGGAAATAAATTATAGAAACCAAAATCAATAAATAGGGATGATCAATCTACTTTAATAGATATAATACCTAACTTCACAAATCCTTGAATAAGACAAAGTTGATTTTTGGACTTTTAAGGCCCGGTTTGGATTCAAGAATCACTCAAACTTATCTCATCTCATCTTAGAGCATCGGCAATGGTCAAGTCTGAATTTTGACTAGAATTTCACGTTTTGACTATAACATTAATCTTTGGCTAGGTGAATCCACATTGGACTAACCATCTTAAAGTCAAAATAATAATATAACATTATATATTTTAATAATATTTTACAAAAAAATATTTTGTAATATTTTGCAAATACACTTCATATATTAATTAATAATTTAATTTTTACTTAAAATAGGGTAGAAAATAGAATTATATAGTAATTAATAATTTAATTTTAATTTCATAATTTAATTATTATTAATAGAATAGAATAAAGTAAAAAATAACAGACTATTTATCAAAATTGAAATGGATAATATAGATTTTAAAATAATTAGATCATATAATGGTTGTTGAAAATGATTAAAATATTACTTTGGTGAGTAAATAGTGTCTAGGGAGCTTAATTTACTGTAGCTCACATGTTGAGCTTTAGTAGTTTGTCTAGTCCAATGTATAAGATTTTACTCATGCCTAGCCAAAATATGAAGATGCATTAGCATTTGGCTAGTCCAATGCCAATGCTCTTATCTCATAATTACAACTTTTTCAAATATAAAAATAATAATAATATTAAAAAATAATATTCTCACAATATTTTATTCAACTTTCAACTTTCATATAAAACCATCTCATCTTATATCACTATCCAAACCTCACCTTAGACTATTCAGGATGCCTATTTGCTTTGTTTCTATATGGAGTATGTAAATCATGAGACTAAAATGCAATTTAATAAGCGTAGTGACAATCAAAACTGTAATAATCTACATGAAAGAGATGTAGAGAGAGATGAATAGATAAATATCAAAAATCGTGTTCACTGCATGTTTGTAGAAAAGATTTCACTCTACTGAGCTCCTAAGGCATGAGTGTACAAGGGCATTGAGATTTCCTTGTTTGAATTAAGTATATAGACAAAGTTACACATGTAACAAGAAGGCTAGACTTTTCCCGCTTTATCTTTTCTCATCCCGCTCATTTGCCAACTTTTTTCCTTAATTAAATATTATATTAATAGGTGATTGATGGAATGTTGTCCATTTATGTTGAAAGAAAATCTATTTGGGCCCACAATAAAATCTTATTACTAAAGGTTTGGATATGCTAACGTGCTTAAGTAAATTTTCTATAATATTTTTTTTTGAACTAAAATTTTCTATAATATTGGATGAGTGGTTTAGTATTCCGACGGGGTATTTTGACAGTGCTTTTTTTATATATTTTTTTTCATGTATTTATTTAATACTTTTAAATCTTTTTTTAAATTTAAAATATTATTAAAAAATATTTCCTTAATCATTAAGTAAAAGAAAATATTCAGAATCTCTATCAGGATCTCCCATCATCTATAAGAGCAGCATTTATCATATTAGATATATGTGTATTGCTTATATCTATGGAGAGATACAGTTAACATTGGTGGCTAATATTTACAAAATATTTTAAAATGAGTTTGCATATTGAGATAAGAATTATCATAGTACATCCAAAAGTGAGATGTCAAGCCTTTCATGATTTTATGATTGAGCATCTCTATTCTAGGTCATCCATGGGTAGAATCAAGTTAGGTATGAGCTAGGAGTTATAATTTGGACTGGCCAAAGTTCATATTATAAGGTTTTCTTAAATGGGTGCTTAAACTAATATATTAAAAAACTTAGATACTTGTCTTAACAAAGTCTCTTGATGAAAAAAGAAATTGTTTCTTAATATATTTCAATTTTCAACTCAAGTGGCAATCAAAATGGAACTCCACATTTGTCTAAGTTTTATAAACCATCCACTAATGAGATTTTACCAAATCAGACTATAGGGTTTCAATATATAATACCATTCATTTCACTGAAAGTACTTATCTTTTTAAAAGAAATTATTAAGAAAAAGTTCTCAAACTTTATTGAAATCAAATCAAATATGTTTGAACTATATAAAGCAATCATCAAGTTTCATGACATGTGGAAAAGTAGTTTTACCAAGATTGTAAACTCTTTCAATATATTTAACAAAGATTGAAAGTAGAAAAAAATTAAGAAAAACCAAAAACTAAAAGAGTCATGGCCCACCCTGACCCCACCTTTCATAGATTCACTATAAAAATATCTCACACTTAGTAGCAAAGTTAATATACTAATTAACCACATGTCCTGTTAGCAACCAATACATGACTTCCATTGTACACCAATAGCTCATCTCCAGATTCTACAACAATGTTTAATGAAACATCATTTTGTTTTTATTAGAAGGTCAAAATGTGTTGAAAATTTGGACCTCCCAAATTCACCCTGTAGGAATATCAAGAAAAATAGAGAAATAATCACAACACCAGAAATTTAAGTGGAAAACTCCTAAAACAGGAGAAAAACCACCGGATCCAAAGATGAAAAAATTACTATGTAAAAATCATTACAATCGTACAATTTTTCTCCTTACCCCAAATACATCCACAAAGCTTATCAACTAGCAAAACTTTAACTCTCACTTCTTCCCCTTTTACAAAAAAGGCCAACAGAGAAATTTTACTAAAGCAAAAGTTACTAGCTAAACTTTGACTGGTGCAGTTAGCCAAGGAAGCTAATCCTCCTTTTATAGGCCTTAGGCAATTCTCCTCCTTTATTCCCCACCAATGTGGGATTAAAGCCAAAAGAGCAAAATCCAACAAAAAGATCATTTGGAACACGCTCGCAATGACCATTAATGTGGTTGGTTGTCCATGTTGTTCCTTATGTTATAGCCTGAACACTGTCATGCTTAAAGAAGTGCCAACTTGTGATTTGCATCAAAGCTGCTTGAATTACGAAAGTCCTGTCACCTAAGGACAAAACCAACTATCAAGCATGTTGTTAAAGATGAGATTAGAAAATACAATGCTACATGTACCATGTTCTATGCATTTATAATTCATTGAATCATTGAATCATTGATCCTCATTAATGATCACCTCTAACTAATTGAAATTACACACGAAGGCTATATAGTGTGATGCAGGGTCGATATCCACATCTAGAGGTAAGGGGAAGAGGACATCTATAAAATGTTTGAAAATGTCATTGTGTGTACACTCTTATCACTTATATATATAAACAAAATATCAACCTAAGATGAAAAGTTATTCCATAGAGAGTGATGTAGGGTCACTGTCCAAATCTTCTTCGCCTATATCAGACATGTTATAACTATTCCCATCACACATTAAAGAAGGTGAGTCATCATCGAAGAACTCTTCATGAGCATGGTGTTAAATGGGATGTGCTAACATTCTTTGGGGACCAACTCTTAATGGTTCAACATCTAATCGATGTAATAGAACTTCTAAGCTTGTATCGTCGTGATATATAAAAGGGAAGGCATCGAATATTCATTATCTTGATAGACTTCATCTGCACTCGACTCATCCTCATTAAACAATTCTATGGATGGAATGTCGTAGACATTTCTAATCATAACCTTTTGTACTACCTGCCAATTCCTCCCTAGGCTCCTATCATTATGATAAAATACTTGAGAGGTCTAGGAGGCAAGGACAAATGGCTCATCCTTGTACCTTTTTCAGCATGTGTTGACACTAGTCTAGTGAATCCCGACACGAACTCCTCTTTTCAAATCACCAACATCAAACCAATCACACTTGAACAAATAAATAGAGCTCTAAGCCATGTAGTGGAGTTCAAAAATGTTTGTTAGAACTCCGTAGAAGTCTATAGGCTTGCCTTCATGCTCCACCAAAACAACTACCTCATTATTTTGTGATAATCGATATTTTTCACGTTGTTTTGTGTGGAACCTAACGTCATTCATAATGCAACCAGTATATGATGCAACCCATGAGTCAGGTCTATCATGAAAGGGCATATAGCTCATTAGAAGCTTCAGCAATACTTGAATGGCACAATGCTTTGATTTGTTCAGTGAATATGACAAGGGAAATAGTATCTAAGTACCCAATGCATAAAATTATATATATGAAGCTAATAAAGATTTGCGTGAATGCTTTAAAGAAACTCACACACTCCTTGAACCATATAGGAAATTGTGTTTGATGCATACAATCTATATTATATGCAATTTCTCCTTTATTTTTGTTGTAGTGCTCACTAGGTAAAAAAAAACTCAATTTGTAAGCATTTCTACATAGATGTGGTATACAAGATGATCAAAGGTTGCTTACTCAATGTATTGTACAATCTCTGCACAATTGTTGAGGACATACCAATATGCAGCTTGAAATAATGGCTCATTACGTCAATAAGAGGTGGATGACCCTAATGGTCGCACCTTCTGTAAAAAGTCTGATAACTCACGCTCTTCACTTACATCCACGTTATGTTCTTTTCTATGGAATCTAGTCTCAATATCATGGAGATACATATATGAAAATGTAAGGCATTCTACATGAATGTAGGCCTCAACTATTGAGCCTTCTACACGGGCCTTATTTTAGACGTATCACTTGAATTTTTTTCAAGTACCTCTCAAACGGATATATCCACCTATATTGCACAGGCCTTTCATGCAGTACCTCATGAGATAGATGAATAGCTAAATATACCATTACATCAAAGAAAGCAGGGGGAATATCATCTCCAATTTATAGAGGATAATTAGAATATTAGCCTGAAAGCGTTGTAGCACCTCTATAGGCAATGTGTGTGCACACAATTGTTTGAAGAAGGTACTTAGCTCAATTAAAGCCAACCGAATATCAGGTCGCAAAGCCCCACTTATTGCAATAGGAAGTAGCCATTTTAGGAAGATATGGCAATCATGACTCTTCATTCCTTATATTTCGCAATTATTTACAATAACACATCTCGCAATATTGCTTGCAAATCCATTTGGGAATTTGACATATTGTAACCACATGCAAAAGTTTTTCCTCTCACTCATTGCAATGTGTAACATGCATGTGTGATGGAGATCCAAGAAGAGCCATTCACAATACCACTAAGTGGGCTAGTCGCGCCGAGGCTAAGAGGGTTGCATTGGGTTGCATGCATGCCTCGGGCGGTGTGGCGATGAGCGTCCAAAACAAGTACAGGAGTCTCAAGTGTTGGCCAATTCCTTGATTTTAGGAATTGAATGACAAAATGACAAATCCCTTAATTTTAGGCCATATGTCCTTTAATTTAGGGATTTATCTATTATCATTTGTTTAAGTTATCTCTTAGTTTATTTCCTTTATTTTAGGCATTTGATAAAATTATTTCCTTAAATTAGGAGTTTGATTTGTTTTGGGATTAGGAATTCAAAGAGTTTGATTTGTTTTGGCATTAGGAATTCAAAAGAGATTGGGGGAGGGCTAGCTAAACCATACCACTATTTATTAGGGTTTTTAGCTTGTAATTTATAATTATGTTATTTTGAATGAATGGAAATTTTCTCTTCCAACTTTCAGAAATTGTGTGCTAACTTGAGTTAGTCTTAATTTTCACCAACTAACCCATTAGGATCTTTGTATTGCTTTGAGGTAACTTTATATTCAATCACCCAACACACCACAAACACGTGAGTGAGAGTGAGACTTTCATCAATGTGGCATAGATCAACCAGCTCCATCTTCATGTAAATGCAATTCATTTATTAAACCAAGACTATACAAATCCCGGTGTACATTGATTGAGTCTTTTGATTTGCCTGGAATACTCATCAACATTCCCAAGATATTATAACAAATGTTCTTCTCAATATGCATGATATCGAGGTTATGTTGCAATTTCAATAATGAAGAATAAGGTAATTGGAAAAAGATTTTTTTTTCGTCCAATTTAACTCATTAGGTTGACGTTTTCTCTTCTTTCCACCTTTCCCAAATTGTACATGACCAACAAAATTTAGTTGGTCGAGTATGTCTTGCCCCGACAGTTCTTTAGGTGGCCTATAATGATCATCTTTGCCATTAAATATAGACTTCTTCTCCCTCCAAGTATGACTAGTTGGCAAGAAACGATGATGACCTATATAACAATGCTTTCGCCCATGTGTTAACCACATCAAGTCTGTGTCCTTGTTACAAGTTAGGCAAGCCATGTTTCCCTTAGTACTCCAACCAGATAAATTCTTATAAGTAAGAAAATCATTGATGGTCCACAATAATATTGCGTGTAATTGAAACATGCTTTTGGTGGAGGCATCATACGTATCTAAGCTATTTTTTCACAAATCTAACAATTCATCTATGAGAGACTACAAGTACTGTCGATCTCATTACCCGGTGCCTTTGGTCCAAGAATTAAGAGAGACATTATTAAGAAATGATATTTCATGCACATCCATGGAGGTAGATTGTAAGGACAAAGTATAACTAGCCATATACTATATGGCTTAGCCATATTATTGAAAATTTAAAAGGTTGACTCCATCACTTGCTAATCCAAGGCACACATTTCGTGCATCTCTAGCGAATGAGGCATGCTCTTCATTGGATTTCTTCCATTCTATGGAGTCAGCAGAATGCCTCATAACTTT
Organism: Pterocarya stenoptera; assembly: GCA_003123785.1. NCBI lineage: Eukaryota > Viridiplantae > Streptophyta > Magnoliopsida > Fagales > Juglandaceae > Pterocarya > Pterocarya stenoptera. The sequence continues at coordinate 171,547 of QEOT01008984.1, read as the reverse complement.
ATTATCATCAACACGCTAATCTTTATGCCTTCTCATAACCAGTATTGTCTTCTTTGATGTAAACAACCTCTGCAACGTTGGTGCCAAGGGGAAATATTGAAGTACTTTGTAGGGAATCTTTTTTTGTTGACTTATTTCTAGAGCACATCTGGATTTACCACATTTAGGACAGTTATTCATCTTGGCATTTTACTTCTAGAATAATAAGCAATCGTTTTGACATGCATGTATCTTCTCATAAGAAAAGTCCAAACCTCGCTCTAATCTTTGTGCCTCGCAGTATGTGTTAGGTAAAAGGGCATTGGGAAATGCTTCTTTCAACAACTTCAAAAGGATGCCAAATCATTTGACAGTCCAGCCTCCAATTGTCTTTATATGCAGCAACTTCACAATAAACAATAATTTGGAGAATTTCACACATGCAGGATAAAGTGGACGTGAGAAATCCTCCAATAATCGATTAACTTTCCACCCGCAAACATGTTGGCATGAATGTCATCTAATATCTCGTCCATGTCATCAACATATTCATGAGTTTGAACTTGATCAGCCACAACATCATCACCATCAGAATCCCATAAGTCTGGAAGGTGCTCATCCTCCCTATGAAAGATCCATTCTGTATAATTATAATCCATTCCTTTAGTAAACAAGTGACCTTCCACCACATCTATGGGTCAAAAAAAGTTGTTGTGACATGTACAACATAGACACCTAATACTATTTGTAGTGGTTGCATGAGCTCGTGCCATTGTCATGAATTGTTGTACCCCTTCTCTGTATTCGATGGACCTAAACAAAATGGATCCAACTTTTGTCTATTTAATATTGACTGTAGAGAAAAACGTTATGAGGTGGATAGTTGTTCATTTAACATATATAGTATATTTGAATATATGATGAGATATAAAAAAAGTTTACATAAATTTGAGACTACAGTAAAACAATTTGCACAAATTAAATTATATATAGCGTATTTGTTTCTAAAGTTAATTTAGCTAGCTAACACCAGGATAATCCAAAAAAACTAACTCCTAATCCTAAGTATGTACCTGGCTAGCAGATAAAAACACAGGTCTGAACCCGACCCGACCCGACTACTGTAGTGCGTGAACCCGATCCGACCCGGCCCGACCTATACTGTTCGGGTCGGGCTGGCTTCTTCTTTCTTTCTTTTTTAACCAACATAATATTGAAATATGAATAAGTCCAAGCAAGAGAGGGGCCCTATCCATCCATCCACCTCCTTTATTTTATTTATTTATTTATTCATAATGTCAAAACACTCAATTCAATTCCATCTTTAGGCAATTAAGTTTAATAGTTATTGTGAATATAACAAATAAACGAGCAACTATAAAACTTCCAGTCCCCCTTTTTTTCATTGTTTAGTATCTCAAAGACCAAAAATTGAGTCGAACGAGTAGAAATTGCAATCAAATTTGGAATCAACAAGCAATAACTTGCCTAGATTTTTATCTCAACTCCCAACTGACAACGACTATCACCTCCAATACAAAACCCTACCCACCAATAAACGGAAAAAGAAAACCTGGCTGTCGTAAACTGGGAAACTAATCATCCTCATCCCTTTTCTTCAGCTTGAGATATGTCTCTTCGATGTGCCTCGCTATGAGAAGCCCAGTTCGGGGAAATTTCGACCATAGTGCCCACCATGAACGAAAAGGTGCTCTTGATCAAACCCATTACTTCTCCTTCTAAAACGAAAAGGAAAGGATTTGAAAGGTGGGTCAATGGAAGTCAAAATGGGGGTAGGGTTTTGGATCGGAGAGAAAGACTTTACGATGCCGGCGTCATCTACCTCCTTTAGCTTTGGTCATTTTCTCTTTCACTTTTGGCATTTCTTCTTCTCATTCATCGTCCTGCAACTCTAAGCCCACCATCTTGAGAATCTTCCGACGACTACGATCTACCTCAGCACCTTCCGGTGACTTATCACTCTTCAACTTTCCTTGTTATGCTTGGGTTTCTGCAGGTAGTGGGGGAGAAGAGAATCGGTTTCTTTGGTTTCGACTAAACACAACCCGCCTATTGTATGTTGACCTGATGAACCCATTTTTGTTCGGGTTGGGCGAATCAGTTAGTCGGACGGATCGAGCCTAAAGCCCTTTATGCACATCCGTAATTTAGATAACAATTTAAAACTTAAACCTCTCATTATATATATATAAGTTGTAGGCTTGAAATTTTCCAATGAACGAGTAATATTTCTCAAATGGGATGAAAGGCTTTTATATGTGACTGCATGTTCATATGCATGCACATATACGTGGTAAGAGAATCACTACTCTTTAAATGGAATGCTAAGACCCTGCTAGTAGTTCACTCGTGTGTGCCTGTGTGTTTGTGGGGGGGGGGGGGGGGGGGGTCATGGCTAGCTAGGATATCATTAGTTTAATTAGCATGTCGTTCAATCCATATATAGTAATGACTAGCTTCACCATGCTTGAAAAAAAAAAAAGACCAAGTACTACTCTAGCAGCTTGCTGCATGGTAGGCTAGCTTAACCCATATAATATATATATATATTTGTAGATATATATATTACACTCAATATTGTTGTTGTTTTTCCTAATCTGGGAGGAAATTTAGCATATATAACTTATATTATGAGCCCATTTGCTATATGTTATCTGATAATGTTATAGGTTAATTTGAGTTTGCGTTTAAGCATTATATTTTTCCGTATGCATGCTTGGAGAAGGTTCACTTTAATATGATATAAGATCAAAGGAGAAAAATATCTAGAAATTAATTGGTTATTAGAAGCTTATACGTACAAGGAGTAGTACTGTAGCAAACAAAGACAAAACAATATATATATATCCATTATTATATAGCAGAATTAATTCAATCTTTTACATGATCATCTACAAACGTACACACACGCGCACATATATATATAGTATTCTTAAGCTAGCTAGGTAAAATGAATACAGTCTCCTCTCTGTTTTCTCTCCCGCGGAAACTGAGGTGGTGAAAAAAGTTTGGAACCGACATGAGAGATCTGTGAGGAAGGTGATTGAGAAATGGCAGATTCGAATTGTGAAGAGATGGAGGGGCTTAATCTAAAGTGTGGTAACCTTCGTCTATCAGAGGAAGAGAAGGTAGGGATTGACTGGGATTCGGTATCTGTGGATGCAGTTCGGGAGAAGGGGGAGAGAAGCTTGATTGGGAAGGTATACATGGAGAGGGTGATTGGTTGTGAAGCGGTGGCCGCGATTATGACCAGGATCTGGAGAATAAGTTGTCCGGCAAAATTCCAGGACGTTGGTAGGAATCTATTCGTAATAAATTTCGGCACAAAAGCGGACAAGATAAGGATTCTAGAGGGAAGGCCATGGCTATTCGATAGCCATTTGTTTGTACTAAAGGTGTTCGATGAATTCTCTCAACCAGATAAGTGGAATTTCTCTACTGAATTTTTCTGGATACAGATTCATGATCTTCCAATGGTCTGTATGACTCGAGAGGGAGGGGTCCATATAGGTCGTTCGCTGGGAAATGTTGTGGAAGTGGAGGTTCCAGATGATGGTGTTGGATGGGGACAATTTTTAAGAGTAAGAGTGGAGATCCAACTGCACAGAACACTTGCTAGGGGGAGACTGATTAAGGTGAACGGGAGGCAAGTCTGGACAACATTAAGGTATGAAAAGTTGCCTTGCATTTGCTTTAATTGTGGTTGGGTTGTACATGGTGAGGGAGGGTGTGGTAATGGTTCTGAGTTGGGGGAGGAGAGGGGGGACGAATGTGCACAGTTTGGCTCATGGTTGAGGGCAGAGGTAGTTCAAAAAGGGAGATATAATGGTTACAGGGCTAGTTTTGGGAATGAGGAAATGGAAAAAACATGGAGGAAGGATATTGGTAAGGAAAAAGAAAAAGGGAATGAGGGGCCCAGGAGTGAGGGTTTGTCTGTTAAAAGGGATGGACCAGGGATGGTGGCAGAAAAGGAGATCACATTTAAGGAGGGGGGAGGTGAGGTGCCGGGGGGGGGGGGGGG